>BHFT01061515.1:0-11576 GCA_004320025.1 Laticauda laticaudata
ATCCATGTATTCATAACTATGTTTTTACTTATACCTATTATCTTGTAAGCAATTGACAAACCAAATAAAATAAAAGAAAGAAAGAAACAGGAGGGTGCAAGGATAATTACTTAGAGTGGTGAATGTGCTACAAAATGCTTTTGTGATATGGCAAATGGCAGAACTCACTAACAGTTGAAAGCTTGGGACATAGCAATGATAATACTCCAATATCACCCACAATAAAGATGAATTGGAAGGAAAGGCTTCTTTCTAAACTGGTCAAACAGCTGTGAAACAAGCTAGATTATATGCAATCAATGCAGTCAATGTAGTACAAACAACGATATAAACAATTTTCAGCATCAGGCACAAATAGCACAATGTGGAAATTACATGAGTAAAATGAGCGAAACTAATTTTTTAAAAAGAAATATACACAGCAATGCCAAAGGACATTAAATCTGAAGAAGACTGTTCTCTCCTATGCTCAATCAATGTGGCACAGTGAGACTTTGGAAAGTTGCCATGATTAAAAACAACTGAAAGTTGAAACTGAATATAAGGAAGAAATATAAGAAAGATTTGCTTTACTGGAAAACCATCTGAATGGTATTATTTCATGTTTAGAATTCAGAAAAGAGATGGAAGTCTAACAATTTGCCTGGACCCTAATTATTCATATAGAGCATTACCTTAATAATAGAAATGGAATTCTTAGCAGAATTTGCAGGCACAAAGGTATTTTCCAAGTTGGCACATCAATGAAGAAAGACTCAACCAGAGGTGGTATTCAGCAGGTTCTGACTACTTCTGGAGAACAGGTAGTGGAAATTTTGAAGAGTTCAGAAAACTGGCAAATTCCATTTCTGATTGGAGATTTTACAATATCCTTCCCCTGTCATGCCCACCAAGCCATGCGCACAGAATCAGTAGTAAAAAAAATTGAATCCCACCACTGGACTCGACTACGTATATTTTAATACGCCATACAATCAGTCCAGCTTTAATCACATATTTGTTATGTTCCTGACAGTTGACAACTGATACAACATTTCAGGAATCATAATATATATGCATGAGATATTTGTCCATGGTACCATAGAAGAAGAACATACTTAACAATTAAAAGAAAAGCCAGATCTTCAAATATTAAATTGAACAAAAGCAAACATTGTTTTAAAGTTCAGGAAATGCTAATGAAATGTAGCATGAAAACAGAGCAGACTAAACTGAAGGCAATTGTGATAGGCCAGAAAGAGATTCAGAAGATTATGGAAATGGTAAATTATCGCCCAAAATTCACTCCCAGCCTGGTAGTCTACATCAAAATTGGAGGGATTTTCAAAAATGTATCTGGTATTGGACTTCTATACATTTCGCTTGATCATATATGTTGTTGGTTTGAGCTCTGAGCTTGGTGATTTGGTTGCAAATATTTCACCCCCATTCAAGGAGTCATCTTCAGTGCGCTTTGGTTTGAGCTTATCATGAACAGAGATTCCTCAGAGAGAAAAAAAGGTTTTCCAAAAAAGTCATCCCAGCCCGCTAGTGAAACCCTTCAGAGATGAGGATTTTCCCCTGGTCTCTTGGAAAAAAGTAGGCATTGACTTATTTCATTGTGTTATAAAGACCAGATTATGATAAATAATTACTTTTCACATTATTCAAAAATAACTCAATCAAAATTGCTTTATCTAGATATGGCATAACAATTATGGATCACAATTTTGAGGCATTAAATTTAAATATGGATTTGAACACTTGACAACAGGTCCCAAATACAATAAAATCGACTTACAGAAGCAATATACAACAATTGTCAAGAGTTTCCTGCAAAATGTGAGGTATGCTGAATAAGATTTTTGTCTTCTTAAAACTATCTCTTTTACAATATGGAAGGTTTCCAACAGAGCTTTTGTTTGAGGGACCATGACCAACATCTTTCATTCTCAGTCATGGAAATGTAAAAACTCTGTGGGTGTTGAGAAAAACACTCAGAAATGATATATATGCAATTCTCACCACATTGGCAGAGCTGGGTCTCTTTGGCAACACATATAAGATTAAAGTTTTAGTCAAAGTGAGCAGACCCCATGTCACACTGCACCAAGGAATGCAAAGAGGATGTAAAATGGAGAAAAACGCTTGCCATCCGTTGATTAACGTGATGCATCCGTTCTGTACTCACTACGTGCGTGATTCATATGTTCTATCCGTCCAGCATCCGTCGACTGAGATTTCATCCGCTCAAAAAGTTTTTAGCTGCACAAAACCTTTTGAGCGGATGAACTTTCCGCCGCGTCCGTTCTACATCCGCAACACATACGGGGAACAAACGTTCTACGTCCGTCATCATCCGTTACACAACGTCCACTGTATCCGCTCAGGCATCCGCTGTGCATCCTTCCAGGCGGAAAACGGAAGAGGGAGGAACGAATACGGACTGTGGAACGTCCGGTGCAGCATTTAGTCGCATGGATCATAAGAAAGGATGAATAGCGGATGGCAGCTTGCATATAAAGCAATTAATAACGGAAAAACGTTCGTATATGGGACGTAATCTCGAGTCCTGGAGAATGTCTAGAGAAGCAGAAGGACAACTAAGTGGAAAACTGATATTTCTATACCAAAGGGGGAGAAATCACCTGGATCTCACTTCAGTCTAGCAGCCCTGGTGTGCAACGCTCTTCAGCCTTGCTCGTGCTCTTCTCTTCCCACAATCATCTCCAGTCATCTCCACCATGGATCGTGGGCACACTCCTTTTGGTAAGCCGCCCATCCATTCTACACCTATGCCAAGCCTCTTCAGGCTCTTTCAAACTGTTCTATGCAAGGAAAAGGAGGCGTCAAGAAGTGTGTGGGTCGAAGATGGATTGTGAGAAGTACGGACTGTATGACAAGCTGATGGTGGAGCTGAGGAAGCGAAGACACTCAATAGCATTTCCGCAGCACTTTCATGAGGATGCCACCGAGCCATGTTTGACGGAAGTTGTGGAGCGTCTGGAAAGACCCAGGTTGACCAAGGTAAAACACCAACTTCCGTCCCAGCCTGGACCCTGGGCTGAGGTGGCACTCACTCTGCACCACACCTGGCTTCTGGGACCACGAAACAGGAAAAATGCAAGTAATGCCCTTGGAGGGTGGCCACACGAACACCATCAGCATTGTGGTCAGAGAATGGTGGGGCAACAGGCCATCATCGAAGAATACCTGGAGGAGCTCCTCAGTGCTCCACCCACTTGAAGAAGGCTGGAAGAAAGTTGCAGAAGCAGTGGTATCCAGAAGGGAAACTTCCCTACCCCCACAACGCGTTGGAGCCATAAGATGGGAAGCACGTGGCCTGCAAACTCCACCCAAACTCAGGGTCCCAATTATCACAATACAGGGCTTCTTCAGGCATTCAATCCTCTTTGCCATGGTTATGCGACTACAAGTTTGCATGTAGCATCTATGCTTCAGGCAACCGGATCAGCTTCAAAGATGCCCAGATATATGACACCATGACCTCAAGGAGGGGCTGGAAAATCGCAAGCCTCAAATCAATGGGGCTTCCCAGATCCAAGACCCCTGTCCCTAACGACACACAAGATGTGGCCTCTGCACCGTGGGGGATGACGCCTTCTCCCTCAGAACCTACCTCAATGAAGCCCTAACTTCAGATGGCCTCACCCCGTGAAGAGAGGAATCTTCAATTACAGCTATCCAGGGAAGACGGGTGGTGGAGAAATGCTTTTGGCAATCCTGGCCAAAGCATGGGGGTTCCAGGTAGCTTTCTTACCACCATGCAGCATCGGCCCACGAGACCGTGAGGAAACATCGTGGAAGCTTGTTCTGGGCATCCTGGCATAATCTCATGCTCACCCGGCTAACCCAGTCTTGCAGAACAGCCTCGTGGACCTCCACAAAGGCAATGGGGACATGGAGGCCTGGGGAATGGAGCAAGGACCTAAAAACCTAGATAGACACTGTGGATGTGGCAAAGGCCCCAACAGAGGTCTTCACGTGAAAGGGAAGAAGGCAGCGCACCTCCTGAAACACTGGTGCACTCCCCGCAGCTGGAGCAGTGGAGTGCAAAGACAGGATGGTAAATGCTTAATGGATGCTTCCTTCAACCTGTCTCATACACTGAATGAGACTGGGCCATGTATGTTCAGTGGCTAAAAATGAACAGGGCATTTAATAAAAGAGTGTGTTTTATCGTTGAAATGTGGTTGATGAATGTTAAATTGCTATTGAATAAAATAAAGGGCCATGGGTAGTGGCACCTGGGAGGGTGGACCATACAGTTTCCACTATGCTTTGCACTGACGGAGCGTTATCTATCATCACAGCTAATTACCATCCACAGCTTTACCCATTCCAGCGCTATCCATGCCCACTGCTATCCTTATCCATCCCACAGCTATCATTACCCATCCACAAGCAGGCAAAAGGCTTAAAACCATTTCTAAAAGTTTCCACCAAGATTTATTAAGTAAAAAGAACTGAACAAGTGTGTGAAGGGCAAAAGAAATAACGCTTTATTAATAACAAACTGTAGGACTTTATTAAAAAAAAAGCAAAATGAACCAAGAAAAGTGTCCCCAAAGCAATATAAAGTCAACAGGTAAACAACCCAGTCTCTGGAACTCTTCCAGTCACTCTGAGGCATGCCCATGGTTCAGGGGTGAAGGGTCTAAAATCCAGGGGCTGTGGAGGTGGTAAGTGGCTGGACGTGGCTTGTCTGAAGGAGCCATTGGGGTTGCCTGGCCCCCTGAGAGGAACAACAGGAGATGGTGTGTGCAGGAAGCTCTCAGAAGGCTGGCTAAGTCCCGTGATGTTGAGAAGCCCTTCCTCTAGGACATGGGATGTCAGTCGCCAACACCGATGACAGATGTTCTGAGGCCGGGCTTGCTGTGGGGTGGAGAAAGCGAGGAGTGTAGGGGGGCTGTCTGGTCTGCAGCTAGCGAGGTGAGGCGTGGGTGGGCATCGGTGGCATCGGTGGCGTCCGGTGGCAATCCGTGGGCAGGTGAGGAACCCTGTGCCTAGAATGGGAAGGGCTGGCCTGTGCTAGCTGGAAGTCCTGGTATCGCATAGCCTTGGTAGGGGAGGGGCTGTGGAAAGCCTTGGAAGGGCTATGACATCACCTGAGGGTGGAGGAGCAGACCTGGACTGGGTGGGAGCAGGTTCAGCTGGACGCTGGAGGGTGGTGCAGAAGATCTGTGATCCTCTCCTTGATCACCTGGTACTGGGCTTCGGGCATTTCCATGAGGGTCGGTTCACATAGGTGAGGAAAGGGCTTTCTGTTAGAGGATGGAATCTCGAAGTGAACCAGCTGAGAGAGGAGATCTACACTGGCTTTTGAATGGTGTCCCCTGATCTCCAAGAGGACCGTGTGGCTCTGTCCCTGCCGGTCTGGCTCTCTGCCTGCTTTCTGTGGAGGTGGAGGTGCATGTGAGTGTGGGTTGGTCTCTGGTGGCCGCGGCCTCCTCTTGCTCCATCTGCATCAAGGGGATCCTCCATGTGCTCCGTCATGGGGTGTGCAGCTGTCGGGGGGGGGGTTCTCCGTCGTGGGTGCTCGCAAACATACGTGCCTGGAGCACAGGAGCCTGACTCTTGGCCAGAAGAGGACTGGCTGTCTGTGGGCTGCCTGAGAGAGGGGTTGACAGAGGGGCTGCTCCCGGTGGCAGATCTCACCTCCCAAGAAGTGCAGGCTTGGCCATCACAATAGATCTCTCGGTCCGTCAGCTGATTGAGGCCTGGCCAGACTTCTTCAGGTGCAGTTCCCGTACCAGGTGTGGATGTGGCTTCCACCACCCCAGGAGGACATCCCGAAAGTGTTAGGCCGCAGGCTCTCCGCCTTCTCTCTTCAAGCCGCCCTGCTTCCACTTGGTGTCTCGATAGAAGCCTGTGTCCCTCCTCCAGAGGTACTTTCGTTCTCCCTCAACCCATTCGACCACCTCCTCCTCATGTTCCTCTGGGCAATGAGTACTGTCCTCCTCTCCCCTTTTCACACGATTGCCCTCTTCCTCCTCTGGCGGGCCTTCCTGGGCCTCATCAGCAGGCTTTGAGGGCCTAAGGGGCTGGTTCCACCACACCCACCACCGACGCAGCAGCAGCAGCAGGCAAGTAGCACCAGCAGGCAGCAGGAGTCAGCACCCAGCAGAAGCACCAGCACCAGTAGGCACCATAGTCGCCGAGTAGCAGTAAACACAGCAGACCAGGCAGCAGCACGCAGCGAGAGTCAGTAAAACCAGCAGCACCAGCAGCACGCAGCAGTAGGCATGAGCAGCAGCAGCAGCAGGCAGGACCAGAAAGGCAGCACCAACAGAAGCACCAGCACCAGGCAGAGTCATCACCACAGGAGCAACAAGCAGCAGAAGGCCCCAGCAGAAAGCAGAGTCAGGCGCGCAGGGGGTGGGATGGTGGTTCTGTCCCTTCTTGCCATGGCGGCAGGAAGTAGGCACAGGCTTCCTTTTCTTTCCGCAATTTGGTTGTTGGCTGAAGATGGTCTGGCAGGCAAAGTCTTTCCTCTGAATTGGTGAAACTGCTTGTGAGCTACTTCGCCCTTTATATCCACGGGGCTGACGCAATGCATCCTCCCCGCATGTGCAGTGAACGCTTTGCATCCACTAGGCATCCGGTAGTCGTCCGTGATGCATCCACGTCATCCGCTCTGCATCCGCTACGCATCCGCTCCTTCCGCAGCGCATCCGCTTCGCTGTTATCCCACGGAAGCCCTGCAGATGTGTCATCCGCTTCCATCCACTAGGCTTCGTTGAGCATCCGCTTAACATCCTCGCTACGTTCTCCCCACATCCGTTCCTTTCCGTTGTCCCTTCTCTTTATGCAAATTCGGGCATTTTTGAGAGCGGATAACAACAGATGGAAAATTTGCTCGTCCGCTGTGTCCTTTTTACATTCGTTTTGCATCCGTCGGCCGATGTGACCTGGCCTTAATGGAACAATATTGAATGTTATGTGAATAGCTTATTTAGAGAATAGGAGATGTGAGGAAAATAGTATTTATCAAAAGTTAAAACTATTCATAATGTTACTTGCAATATGTCAGGTTCATTTTTAGTCAGGTGAGAGTTGAGTCCAGGCTGACCTGAATAAATGCAGCAAGTTATTGCTTTTTCATTAAAACAAAAAACAAAAAAACAAACCAACACCCAAAGCACATGCTTTGTTTTCCTGTGAAAAAAATACTACAAAATTTAATCAGAATTTGGTGGTTGTCTGTGGAATTTGGATCTGTGGAGACAAGAAGGAAAATAAAAACATGTGAATTACTTAGCATATGTACTGAGGGTTGGGCACCCATAATTTATGTTTCATGCAAATCATAGTGTGACTTTTCATCATGCCTTAGGGCAAATATATAAGGGAATACGTTGAATTCAGTATTTCCTGTTTCTGCATCAAAAATATTTGGGAAATCTTTGTGTTTGTGTTGCCCTTTCTCTTAAAATACATATTTTTACTATTTTGTTGAAGAAATTGATTTTTCCAAAAAGATGCTTTGTGCAAAATACATAGTTTGCATTCATTCTTTTTATGTTAAAAATCTACATTTCAGGATTTGGAGAAGTATGAGTTTTAAAGAGTAACTGTGCTTCCTCATAGGCATTTCGTTTCAAATGTCTAGAATTAGATATTAAAATGGGAACCAAAATAACATTTCCCCTTGAATACTGTTTTCCTCACAAACCCTAAAATGAAGTCAGAAGAGTTTTCTTCTAATATTTGGGTATGGATGGGGAGAATAGTTGGGCATTGTTTCTTCTTTCTTTGCTTTATTCCCCCCTTGCCTCTTTTGTACTCTATACCTTTGTTCCCACTGCAGCTGTGTCTTGCTTTTACCACAACAGGTAATTAATTGGATTTCAATACAGTTTCATTCCTGGAGCTTAGTAACTAGGTCTCTCCTCTTTCTTCCCTTTTTCTATGGCTTCATCTGACATTTTCTCTCTGGACAGGCAGAAAGAAAACCGCATTCACCAGATGGCTTGTGATACTTCAAAGGAGTTGTCACAGGAGCTGACAAATGACTTTATGACTTGCACAAGGCCATTAAAATAACAGAAGAGAGAAAAACAGGATGCATGGAGATTCATCTTTATGAGGGGAAAAAAATTCCTTCATGCAAAAGGAAAAGAGGTTAGATGCCAAAATGTGTTCCCTTTAATTGACAGTATTTTAAACGCTGAAGTCCTGGGAGTTCACAGTTGGACAGTAACAACAGGAAGTTGCCAAGTTTGGCATAACTACAGTCTAGAGAGAATGATGGCAAGGAAATGTTTCTATAAATCAGGGGTGCTAAAAATGCCATTGGGACTTGCACAGACTTGCCAGGTAGGAAGAGAAAATTGTATTCAGGAAGAATTAAGGAGCAAAATGGGTGTTTTATGCCTCGCAGGTCCTTGGCAGAAAGGCAATGACATTTTAGGAAAAGGCAATGAAATCAACTGATGACTTGGCTGTCTCCTTTCCAGAAGCCCAATACAGCACATAATATTTGTGTTGTTTCCAAGGGCATCAGCCATTGTGTTTTTTCCACTCAGAGAATCTAAGTACCATTTTCAAAATACTTTTGTGAAAAGAGACAAATAAAAACAGTGTAATTTACAATAATAACAGTAATGCATTTATTAATGATAAAATAATTCTTTACATAAAATGAAATTTAAATTCAGAATCCCAATTTGAAATGGAATATTTTTTATTTTTGTATAATCTTCTCCAATGTGATACTGCATAGGTATGTAGGCAATTTCTGGGCAAGATCTGTTTAATTTGTACATACTTTAATCTTGTATTGTATATTTTAAAATTTATGTCATATAGTATGCCTAGTTTTAATTGTGACGCTTCTGACACAAATAATCAAACTGTCCATATATTACCTTTTATATCCCTGACTTTCTAGTGAGTGTAAGCCAAGTTCCTGCTAGATGCTGTAATCCAACATATCTGGAAGTGATAGACTGTTTTAAGTAAGAAAATGAAAAACATTATGAAAAGCTATGAGATTGCTATTATTTTCAGGTCCTTCTGCCTATTAATCCAAGAAGTGAGATCCATAGACCAGGATAAAATAAACATATCACCCAGATGAAAATTTGTATATCAAATTAGGTCCCTTTTGACAGGACTAGTGCCAACATCTGACATCACATTATATTTGCCAACTTTTTGATTACCAGAGTAAATTCACATTACTATACTGATGCCTGCAAGTCCCTTGGTGTTTCTCCCCTCCTCCATCTCAGCATTCCTTGTAATGGCAAGCAGCTGGAGTGAACAGCTTCTTAATTCCTTCCAGTGCTCTCTGATGCATCATGAGAAATGCAACACTGTAATCATGAGCAGTAAAAGAAGGGGAAGGATGGCTTCTGAGACAACAGTTTATCAGAATTTTCTCAGTCCAGCAGTCAGCTTTGAGGTTATCTCATAGAACAGGAATGGGGAACCTGTGGTCCTTCGGTTGCAATACTGTAGTTCTGACTATGTATGGAGATTCTCAGCCATCCAGGTCATGGTTGTCCCAAAAGTGTTTTTTTTTTTCAAGAGGCAACTGGACTTTCTAATTTTTCTTTGAAGATGTTCCACTTTTCATCCAAAAAGCTTCTTCAACTCTGAAGCTGAAGAAACTTCTTGAATGACAACTGATTATTTCCAACTGGAGTTGGCAGGAGATGTACTACAGGTAATCCTTGACTTACGACCACAATTGAGCCCAAACTTTTTGTTGCTAAGTGAGACATTTGTTAAGTGAATTTACCACCTTTCTTAAATTGCAGTGAATCACTGCAGTTGGTAAGTTAGTAACACAGTTGTTAAGTGAATCTGCTTTCCCCACTGACTTCACTTTTCAAAAGTTTGCAAAAGGTGATCATGTGACCTTGGGACACAGCAATGGGCATAGGTACGAACCAGTTGCCAAGCATCTGAATTTTGATCACAAGATAATGGGAATGTCACAAAGGTCATAAGTGTGAAAAATGGTCATAAATCACTTTTTCAGTTCCATTGTAACTTCGAATAATTACTTAAATGAACTATTATAAGTTGAGGACTACCCGTACTGTGTAGAGAAACCTAGAGGTACAAAGGTTAAGGTATTAAGATCTTCATTTAATGCCACTGAATGACTTACATTTCTCTGTATAGTGAAAAGTGGAAATAAAGATTTATTACAGTTTCTTTGGGCCAGCACAAAAGACCTCATTACCTTCTAGAAAGATGGGAAGAATGAGTAGGTGCTGATTTCTACAGTGCCATACCCACAGCCTGTCATAAGGTAAAGAGAGCATATTGTAATTGTGGAGCATCTGTGACTTAAGATAAAATTCCCATTATAAGCTCTTTTTCAGTCTCTAAACATTTCTACATTTAGAGAATGGAGCAATGTTGTAAAATATATTACAGGTCCTGGAACACTGCACTTTTCACTAGCCATTGACACAATCCTTATTTTTGTCCTTATGTCAAAGTTTCTGGTTTAGAGACAAGAAGGACTGCATCAGATGTAGTTTTTTAAATCTGAGATAGTGAAAGCTGAATGTTGCATACAGAATCAAGAAAATATGACTTAATTTTCTATATTTTAAAAATATGTGCTGACCATATTAAAAATTGCTACACTTTTCTAATGTTCCTGATAGAGGCTGTATTTTACTATTTAACTTTTCCTCAGATAGTTATTAGATATTAGAATTACAGATTGCACCAAGATTGAATCTATATTTATAGGAATAGCTTTCCTGGATCAGACCTAAGGCTAGCCATTCCATCTCACCAAATACAGCTAGGAAGCCCACAAACCAGATATCAACGTTATCTTTGATTGTTGCTGCCTTGAATCCAGTATGAAGAGATGGATTTCCCTATGTCTGGAAGCAGGAGCAGCCATCAAGACTCGTAGCCATTGATATTGATATTTTAAAAACCAATAACACACCTATTGAGCATACAAAACACCTTATGCCAACAGATAAAGGCAGAATGCACAAATTACCACTACAAGCAAGAGGAAGACCTCCTACATACAAAATCCACCTCCACCTTCTACAATTTTGTAAACACCAAACTTAAAGACTCAAGAACCATCCCACCTTAAAAGGACCAAATGGGAAAGATTGCAACGATGAAACCATTAAGGCCAATCTATTCAACACATTCTTCAGTTCAGTCTTTGTAAACTGCAATGGCTCATGCCCCACATTTCCCAGTCATACCACAACTAACTGTAATGACCTATTAGGTATTGACTTTACAGAAGATAACGTAGAAAAGGCACTATGTAACCTAAAACCATCCCTATCTATTGGCCCTGATGGATTATGTGCATACACCTAAAAAAATCTCTCCTCTGCCATAGCGGAACCCCAAAGCATTATATATGAGATATCATTCAGAACCAGCTCCTTACCAAATCTATGGTCCTTAGGTACGGTCATCCCTATCTTCAAAGAAGGTGACCCCAGTCTGGTTGAAAACTTTAGACCTATCTCACTGTGTTGTATGCAAATCTATCATTAACCAATTCATCACCCTCCACTTAGAGTCAAACAACCTACTCTCCAAAAAACAATTTGGTTTCAGGAAAA
>BHFT01061517.1:0-17109 GCA_004320025.1 Laticauda laticaudata
GTCAATCAGTGTTGCTACCTAAGTGGACAGTTTGATTTCACAGAAGTGTGATTGACTTGGAGTTACATTGTGTTTTTAAGTGATCCCTTTATTTTTTTGAGCAGTGTATTTCTCTCTATCTCTCTATTCATTCAATTCCTCATATACCTGTTGTATACCTCTAGACTTTTTAAAACACTAATTTCCTAATAAAGGTCAGTGAATCTTCAAGAGATCCAAGTTAATATGCACTGCGCTGTGTGTACCAAAAAGGAATAAAAGTTCAACAATCATTTGATGAATTTCATTTAAAATCCTAAACATATAGCTTCATTTGCAAGTCTCAACAATGAAATTAAAATTAGGTTAGGCTATGTAAGCAGTCATAACAGGAAGAGACGTGCTAACAAGCTTTATGTCTTGCTCTTCCTGTCATACTATGATCCCAAATGCAAAATTCTCACAAAGCTCCCATCTGTGCAATAGCCAACTATCTCACATCAGCATAAGAGAAATATGCAAAACAAGCGTGCTATGGAAAAACAGGAAATAGCTCTCAAAAACAAAAGCTGTGCTTCTGGCAGTACTTGCTCATCAACAAAGATGTCAGAAGTTGCAAAAGTAACGTGTATCCTTTGAATGTTCAAGTGAAATTGGAATTCTAAAATTAATTTTATCCAAATTCTTAGATAAACTAAATACCGTAATTAAAAAACCACAGCATAATTTCTATGAAGTGATGGACATCATAAATTTCTTTTGAATATAGAGACAATTGTTGTTTGCAATTAATAAAAAGGGAAATATCAAATTACCATTTGTTTGTGGTTTACTGTGTTTAAATTACATAGTTGCTCTTTATGCTACCTTCCTTTAAGATAGAGTTCAAGATGAGAAAGATGGATTGTACAGGAAGTCTCCTACGTAGGTATCAACAAGATTTATACTGGATCTGCATATCTTAAATAAGGCTGCTTCATGTATTTTTAAAATTGGTGTTACTGTTGTTAGTTGCGAAGTCCTGTCCGAACCATCACGACCCCAGGCCTTCCTGTTTTCCCCCATCTTCTGGAGTCCATTTAAGTTCATGCCTACTGCTTCAATGACTCCATCCAGCCACCTCATTTAAAAGCATACCCTGGATCAAAACCATGATGGAGTGACGGAAGACGAAATTCCAAATAACAATAGAAACGATGCCTTTCTCAGAAAGTACACATACCAAATTATCTACTGGTATTACACAATTCAAAGATATATAAATGTCTCTTTTCTAACAGAACCAGTAATGCACTTTATTTCTGTACATTTTCTACAACCTCAACAAATGAGGAATGAATTAAAATGCTTTATTCTGTGTTGTTTCTAGGTTTTATAGATATTAGATAATGTTCAGCAGCAGCTAAGACAAATTCTATTGAGGTAATGCAGGTTCTTTTAATTTTCCATCCTGTTTAAATATAATTTTTTCCCCTGTTCAGACATAAAGTAGGTTCTTCTGAAATGAATGAATTAAAAAGAAAAAGATAAAACTACCTCCGTATTTTCAACATTGGTTATCTTTTTTATGAAAAAGTCTTCATCAAAACTCAAGATTGGGGTTTATTTTTCACTAATTTATTCCGGGAAACATTACTTTCATGAAGTTTTCTTTACAGCTCTCTCTCCAAATAGAACAGAAATACCCAAACATTTATATATGTATTTTTGGCACACCCTTTAAAAGAATTCACACAGGAACAAAGCAGTGAACTACTGCTGTATTTTTTCAGTTATAATATAGCTGGAGATGGCCATTGATCAAAAGTGAATAAAGCTATGAGCTATTTAATGAATTAAACTGCATCCAAAATTCAAGTTGAACAAAACAGATCAAGTCCAAATAATTTAGAAGCACCATACAAAATACGACTTTTATCTTCTTGCTACAACTAAAGAATCATTTTAACAGTCAAGAATGATTGGTCATACAGCTTGAAAATCTCAGAAAGGGATCTACATCTACACAATTTTGCAAAACAAAATGAGAAGTACAACTATGCACAGTCCTGCTACTGTATTAGATTATCGCTATGATGCTTAAAATTTGGTGACCCCTTTCATCAATGTTTTTCACTTACTTATGACCTGTTCTCCACATGTCCTAAATTTATATAAAGAGAACTCAATTAAAAAGAAAAAAACCAAGAAAGCCAATTTGGTATCGTGGTTAAGGTATCAGAATAGAAACTGAGAGATTTGTGAGTTCTAGTCCCAGTTTAGATATGAAGTCAGCTAGGTGACCTTGGACCAGTTACTTTCTCTCAGTCCTAGGAAGTAGACAACATAAAAGCACTCCTGAAATCTTGCCAGTGAAAACTAGTCACCTGAACTGTGAGATGGGCGGCAAATTTGTTAAATAAATATAATAAACAAATGCGGGGATTTGTATTCAATAGTGACTATATTGCACAAAAATAAAGAAGCAAATGATTCAAAAACATTATACTTGTTCATTGATTTATTGAGAAAAACGATCCAAAGTGATTTGTGTCTGGCAGAAATATATTAACCTCTGCTTTCAAGTAACAGCTATATCCTCCTTGGACAGCAATAATTGCAAATTAAAGAATTCCAATAATCGTTGCATATTAGCTTGGATAAATTCTAGTCCACTTCTCCTTACGAAACAATTTCAACTCAGGGATGTTGATAGACTTCTTCACTGCTTGCTTCAGGTTCTTGTTAGGACTTTGACCTGGTCATTTCAAAATATCAACTTTTTTCTTCAACAATTCTCTGCGACACTACTGCATGACCAACTTTTCTCTTGAGCTTTAGTTCACAGAAAATACCAACCATTTCCTTTGCTGACACAATTCAGAATTCATAGTTCCATTAATAAGGCAGTAGCTACCTTTCGCCAGACATTAACACTTTTTATTCAAGCCAAAAGAAATTATTTTGGTCTTATTTTGTCCACAAAATAATTAAATAGTCTCCCATAGCCTTCTGGCTTATCCACATAAGCAGTAACTGTGAGAGGGAGTCCTAGTGAAGAATCACTTAAATATGAACCAGTAATGTGCTGCAGCTGCCAAAAAAGCCAACACAATCCTAGGCTGTATTAATAGAGGGCTAGAATCAAGAACATGAGAAATAATAGTGCCGCTTTATAATGCCTTGGTAAGACCATACTTCGAATACTGTATCCAATTTTGGTCACTACAATATAAAAAAAGATGTTGAGACTCTGGAAAGAGTGCAGAAAAGAGCAACAAAAATTATTGGGGGACCGAAGGCTAAAACATGAAGAATGTTTGCAGGAATTGCATATGTCTAGTCTAGTGAAAAGAAGGACTAGGGATGGCATGATAGCAATATTCCAATATTTGAGGGGTTGCCACAAAGAGGGAGTCAATCTGTTTTCCAAAGCACTAGAAGGGAAGACAAGAAGCAATGAATAGGAATTGAACACAGGGAGAACCAACCTAAGGAGAACTAAGGGGAAACTTCCTGACAGTTAAAAACATTAATCTTTGGAACAACTTGCCTTCAGAAATAGTGGGTCTTCCAACACTGAAGGCTTTTGAGAAGAGATTGGACATCCATTTGTCTAAAATGGTCGAGGACCTCCTGCTTAAGCAGGGGAGCTGGCCTAGAAAACCAGCAAGTCCCTTCCAACTTTGTTATTCTGTTAACCTTTCCAAAACTGTAGACAGGTAGTAGTGTTCTGTTTTGAGAATGGCTTCCTCCTTGCAACTCTTGCACATGGTGTTCTTTGGAGGGTGAGCTCAAAGCACAATAGGTTTTCTAAGACATTATCCAGGGTTCTTTGAGAGCTCCTAAACTACTATACACTTTGTGCAATCTTCATTGATTGACCACAATAGACATTTTTTAATCTTTTCCAACTTGATGGTAAGCATAGATTGTTTATTCAAAGGTTCTCAGCAATCTCCTTAGTTTAAGCCATGGCACACTTCCACATATCTGTGTTGTGAAGATTAGACTTTGACCGTGACTATCCAGAATTCTGATCTTTAAATAAGGCAGGACCTGTTATGCCTGATTACCATCCCGTTCAATAAACACCTGAACTTTCCCCTTTAAATGAACTTGATAATCATAGAAGTTCCCCAACTTTTGCCAAACACAAATATATAGCTTTATAATATTTTCCTCAATAAATCTTTGTTTTGGTTCATCTGTTAAACTGAGTTCTGTTTCTCATGTTTTAGAACTTGTGTGGAGAACAGTTTATTTTTTAGCGTCTTATTTCTGCATTTTTTTTTTGAAAAGCTAAAAGGGTTCACAACTTTTAACCATCACTGTTGTTTAGCAATGATAGTGAAATGGTAGCAGAACCCTGTATAAATCCAAATTGATGCAGTCAATGGAATCACAATTGGTAATGTGGGGGTGTGGAAATGGGGCAAAATGACAAAAAAAGAGGATGTATTGTTTTAGTTAATGACTTCAAGCTGTAACGACCTGAAGCCGTTTAATGAAAAGATATTATTTTACAGCTTATACAAGGAAAAACATAGTTTACAAAATGAGAATTTGGTATCTTGTACAAGATGCACACACACTACTAATAAACATTTTCAATAAAACAGACCTTATAAAACTAATCATTAGGCCTTATTTCAAAGCAAGCCAGAAATCACTTATAGTTTGTACAGATTTATGAGTGTTCTTCTTTAATCTTTAGTAAAACTTTTACAGTTGTTTTCACATTCTCTAAAGCGCAGCAGCCCCCAAGCAAAGGCAGGGGAAAAAAACCCAACTTATAATAGCATGTGACCCAGCAGAGAGAGAGATTTTTTAAAAAAGTACAGTCTTTATTTTTCTTCCTAACAACCTGGTTTGTTTCTACACCACCACCCCCTCCCCCCCCCNCCCCCCCCCCGCCACCTCCCTTCACGACACATCCTTCATAGCTAGCAGTTCTTTCAATCATTGACTTTGAATGTCTGCTTGGGAACAAATGATCACGCTCATGCAGATGAGTTTGCCAGACTTGTGTGTACTTTCCAGTCTCAGTCTCTTTAATTGTTCTTACTGAAACATGACCCTTTGAAGTAGATATCAAGAAAAAACAAAAAGGGAGGGTGGGGGAGAGGGAAAGATAAAAACCAAACTCACTTCTCTGGAGGGTGGAAAGCAATCTTTTCAGTAGCAATAATAAAAACCTAGTCATAATAAAATGTGTTCTGATTTCACTAGCAATAGCACAACTTCAAAAAACATCTGTTAAAAAAACTTTGCTTTCCTTCTTTCGTGCAAAAATTAGTATTATTTAAAAGGAAGTAACTATCTTGAGCAAAAAGTGTAATAAAAAAGTATCATGTGGCTGATAAAACATATATATAGATCAAAATTAATAACATTAACCTCAATGTTAAATAATGTTTAAATAAAAATAAAATCTGATTTCTCAGATTATCTTGCACTAAGACTGCCACAGACAAAGAGATAATACAAATCAAAGTGAATTTCAGGATATAAACCTAATAAATTAGGATAGAAATTAATAAATAAATTTCTAAGATGAAAAAACAAATCAAAGCTGAGAAAGACAAAGATCTCAAGAAACAATTCTCTGAAATGTGTTATTTCAGACAGCTAGTAGAAGAGATGAGGAGCTACATCATCTGAAAATGGAAACAGACAAAAAATAAAGGATATTTGCCAAAATATATTCAAACCCGGAAGATGTTAAAGATCCCAAGAGATATATAGTAACTGATTCAAAAAAAAAAAAAAAAAATCAAAGAAGGATGGAAACAGTTTCCTAAAATTCTGTAGTGTCAGCATCCAAGATATCTAAGAAAACGTTCTGTATTTATAAGAATCTCTGGTACTGGAAAATGAAGGTAGGTAAGCATTCTCATCACAAACAAGTTGGAAAGCTATACAAATCTCTCGTTTACAATCAATTAAAACAAGGTAAAACATTTAAAACAGTAAATAGTAGTACTAAAATTGAATTAAAATTAATATTAATTAAAATTAACATTAATTGATTGAATTTATAGAAATATGGTAAGCACCAAAAAAAGAATCAGTAAAGATTCTAACCAAATTATTCAAGCAAACTGGAAAATGGCAGAATCTGCCCCCAACAGATGGGAAGAAATCATTACCACAGAAAGGACAATTATCATAATGTGAAAACTATCACTAAATCCTTAATTTTATATATTAGTAAAATAATGTTTGGGATAATTCAATACATATTGCAGCCCTACATAGAAGGAGAAATGACAGATATTCAACTTCATATTATAAAAATCTGTTCTACAAGAAAAAATCTTACTGATGCATAATGGATTATAGAGAAAGCCAAAAAATGCCAAAAAGGAATAAGAACAAGCTTCATCTATTATATGGTAGAAGGGGCTTTGATTGTCATGATCATGTCCAATTGGGAAATGTCCCCATTAAACTAGCAATTTCAGAAAATCTCATTGTCCCTTAGAGACAATCGGAAGCCACAGTCTGGATGGAACCCAGTGAAACCAGTGGCTTCAGACTGACAAAGGTGTGAAACAAAACTCTACACTCTCTTTTTATTTATTCAGCCTATATGGCTATACAATGAAGGAGGCAGGCTTTAAAGAAGGTAAGTGCAATATTAAAACTGGAGGCAAATACATCAATATGCTATGTTGTATCAATGATACTACCCTATTGATATAGGATCTCCTGCTTGAGCAGGGGGATGGACTAGAAGACCTCCAAGGTCCCTTCCAGCTCTGTTCTGATTCTGAAAATGCTAAATGTTTAGAAATTCTAATCATGGAAGTCAAGGAGCACAGTGAAAAAGTGTGACTGAGATTAAATATAAAACACACCATATTAATGACAATGGATACAACAGCGAGACAGAATAAACAATGAAGTCATTGAAGTTATTGATAGCTTTTGCTTTTAGGATCAACTATCAACAGTAAAGAAACTGGTAGTCCAGAAATCTGCTGCAGACAAGTATTTGGTAGGGGAGCAAAGAAAGTATTGGAAAAGATATCTGGATGTCGTAACATGTCTTCGTATGCAATTGTTTTTTCCTGTGACACTCAATGGAAGTGAAAGCTGGACTTTAAAGAATCAAGATAGAAAGAATATTGGCATCTTTGAACTTTGATGTTGAGGAAGACTTCTGAGAATTATGCAGACAGCCAAGAAAACAAATAGATCATAGAACAAATCATTTTTCAATTCTCACACCAGACCCAAATGACTAGGTTTAAATTAACATATTTGGGTCACATTATGGAGATCACAGTTCCTCTGAGAAGCCCATAAGATGGGAAAGCTGGAAAGAGAGAGAAGAGGATGAGCAATACAAAGATAGGCAGATGTAATTGCTGCAGTAATGGATGTAAAGCTGAAAATCCTTAAGAGCCACAGTGGTACAGATCATTATAGAGGTCAGTCTTTATCTATGTAAAAGGTAATATTAATTTGAGGTCAAATGAAGGTCAAAAATCATGACAGAAATATATCACAGCAAAAGTCAATTTTCTTTGTGCTTTCTATTTATGTAGTATAAAATATTGATACTACAGATAAAACACTTATTTTTCTCCCCAATAGAACAAATCTAACAAGAAAAAAGACAGAATAGATTAGCTTTTGGATTAGGAGTTACATATAGTTTGTAAGCACTGAACAATACGATATTACTACTTATAGTATGGTTGGCGTTCCATTCCTCTTCCTGGATCTTCCCAAAAATATATTTTAAGACAAAACAATCTATAGTGTAGATAATTCAGAAATATTAAACTTTTTGTGATACGGTTCCAGGAATCTGCCAATAAAACTGTGTCCAAGAAACATGGATAAAGCATAGGTAATAGATATGGCAAACTCCTAAGACTGAATTGCTCACAAAGGTAGAAGTCTCCACCTCAAATTGTCAAGAAAAGACTTTCAGAATTTCTTTTTATTTTGTTCACAATTGTTTATAATTCACTAAGAAATATATTACTCAATTTTGTCTAAGCTAGCCTTCAAGCCACTGACGTGTATCATCTCTAGAATCATGGATTTTCAACGGTTGCAGTATTGTTTGGGTTGACTTGTTATTTAGCTATATCATGGCTGTATATTATAAAGCATCTTTATCTGCTCCATTATTCTTTACCCTGGACTTAAGTAAAGCTATTTTCCATTAACTAATTCCTAATCTTATTAACTGGAGGTGCCAATGCCCGGATTCTTCTGCAAGTAAAGCATGTCCTGTTCAACTGTGTGATCTATCACCAAGTACAATAAATTGAACAGGCTTGTTATTGTTTATTTCCGCTAAACTTTCTTACAGCCCAAAATTGTTTCTAGTTCAGACTGAAGAGTTTATTTGTAACTAGCCATATTAGCAGTTGATGCAAACAGTTTAAACCAGTAGAAAATGTTCTCAAAAGACTTTTCAATATAACAATGTATACTGGCTAAATTTCTCTTTTAAATGTATTTACAAGAGAACAGTTTTTTTTTTTAAATAAAGAGTTCAGCCTAAGGAACCCAAACAATACAAATCTACAAAGACACAATGCATGCATTGGATAGAATTGAATTAGGAGTAGGGAGAACAAGTCTCAAGTCACCAATCAGCTATGAAGCTCACTGGGGAAGACCCTGGCTCAGTCACTTTGTCAGAACTGGAGAGTGAAAAAGAATACGGTCCATCAATAACCCCTGAAGAAAGGAAGAAACAATGAGGCAGTTACCAAAAATATTTCTGTGTGCTTATTTCAGCCCAAGCAGGACATACAAATCAAACACTTTCTTATGATATGACTTCAACAATACAAATACCCTAGAAAGGAAAGTAATTATTAATCTACTGAAGTGCTTCCTTGCACACAAGGTCAACTGGGTACCAATTTAAGGACAACTTTCTGCAATTTTAGGAATCTATGCAGAATAAAAGCAAACCTTTGCAAACCATACAAAGAAAAAGCTGACCAATCTTAACCATTCCTTGCTCTCTATGACAGCAACTTTCTTTGAATCTTCATTTTTGCAATAATTACAAGCTCTCTCCCAGAACAATGTCTCTAATCCCCACTCTCTGCAGATAACGCAAAAGGATACAATGACCAATGACACTGACATTGACTAAGACAAGAAGTAAAAACTTCTCCAAGTCCTGCCATAATGACAATGTCGTTTCCATCCCAAGCCCAACTTTGAAAGGCTAGACAGGAAAACCCATCTCATCCAGGATCTTTCTCAATCACCTTAATAAAATACACTTTATTTTGCAGAGTGGCTGTTATATCTAGACAGAGGTCAATAAATGGCTATCTTTTGAGGGAGCACACTACTATTCAATCGAGACATGCCATCCCCTCTGCCAAGGACATAATCACCCCCACTTATGTCACAGTAATTTCTCTGGCCTCACATCACTCAAGAGAGACAAATATCTAATTTTCATACATATGCACCACAACCATTTCATACTTTCTAAGATGCATTTTAATCTTTTCATTTGTACTTAAACCTATAAATAAAACTATATTTATGGTAGCATTTCTCTCAGAGATCACACAAGCAAGCCAAAAGTTGAGCAAAAAGATGGTTCCTTCAAGAACCCAGATGATAAACCATCTAGGCTTTTAAACATAAATAATTTAAGCACGTTACTTCAGCACAGCTTTTTCAGATAGTGTAATTTTTTACAACTTGGATGAATAGATTCAGCAAAAGATAACGAATTCAATCAAATGCTGTTCCAAAAACTGCCAGCATCATAGTTTTCCCATCCCCATCTTTCATACTTTTACTTACTTCAGAAAATATCTCTGGCCAGAAGGTGTCTTTGCCATCTCCCAACCTGGTGGTAGGGGCACATCATCAGGGATTTCAAAAGATGATTGACGGAGATGCTGAGAGGATGTACCTCCAGGAACTACACCAGATGGAGTAAGTGCACCTGGAGAAACTGTTCCCAACAAAGCTGGAGAAGAGTGAGCACGAACATGTTGAGGAGTTAGGGCTCCTGCCGTTCCTGCATCTGTGCTGGCCTGTTAGAGAGTTAAACAGTTCTTTAATCTATAGATACCCAATACATTAACAGCATGCTAAAAAACTACTCCTCTCCAATTTGAAATATTTTGCAACAAGACTTATAAAGATCAATGAATACTCATCCCAGCACTGCATACTAATCTTGAAATATGTGCAAGACAAAGTGACAAATGGAGCAGAATGGAAATAATGCTTTACAAAAACATTACTACTGAGTTATATAGAACTTTTATGTATTTTGGGTTGATTTGTTTATTTTTACCAAAGATCAATGAGATCTACAATTGCTTCTTATGGAACTTGGAGGATGACGAGAAAAAATGATTCTGAAAATTTATACTGTACATTTTGAGGGTGTAAATTTCTTCCAACCATAAAGAAACTGTTTATACATTCATTTTACAGACAAGCCAAATTATTCCCCAGACTTGTGGATAAAAACATTAATCTTTCTTTATTTCTGCATTCTGTCAGGCACAAGAAGGAAGCAGAAATAAAATCTGGTTGCTCTTAATAAAGGGATCATGCAACTTTAGATTTTGGGTTTTTCCCCAAGGATCCACATAGTTATAACTGCTTTTTAGAATGTTCAAGTACTCTTTTTTTTTCTCAGAATACCTGAGTCAATCTCCTTTTTTCCCATTCCCACTGCTTTTCGCTTCTTTGTCCCACATCTTTATCAAGAGCTTCAGAGACAGCTGTGAAAGCTATTTAAACAGTATTACAGAATAGGACAAACGAGGTCCACATTGCAAACAGTAATACATGTCTGGTTTTCCTAAAATGTATTCCAGATGACAAAAGATTTAAAGGGGGAGGAAAAGAGAGCAAAGCATGATTTAAAGCAGGGCAGGGCAAATCATTCTGTTCTTCAGACTTTCCTCCTTTTACTATGCATTAAAATGGACAAAAGTTGCCTTTTAAAAAATTATTTGGAAAATAATCCACACAACTCTTTCATATCACAATGGCTTTTCCACTGACAGTGTTAAAGAAAGAGACAGGAGCAGGAGGGACAACAACAGAATATTACGGTGATTAAAAATATTTTAGGACATAGGCTTTTATCAACATATGGTATCACAGTTCAACAAAGGAGTATTATATTTTTTCTCCAGGATAGCACACCATTTTCTATGGGTTATGAAAACTTATGCCATAGAAAATGTATTAAAAGAAATCCTTTTAAGATTCTTCACAGTAGCCATCTGTATATCAGATACTCTCCTGAAAAAAAAAATGGCTCTAAACTAACAGCCTTTAGAAGAAATAAAAGAAATCACTCTAAAAATATCTCACGAAGAACCTCCATTCCTCTGCCACTTTTCAACAGATGTCCTGAAGACTGTTTAGGGAAACCTTTTTCGCATCTACACAAAAGGTCTTGGAAGGACCCTCACCTCCCTTAAATCTCAGGAGGGGGGATTAAGTCACAGCTGTGAACTATAACCAACAATCCCTTCCAGGAACAGAAGGAATCCTTCTGTTTGCAGACAACTCTTTGAATCAATGGAGAACTCAGCTAGCAGAAGAGATAGGGAAGCAATTTTCATCAATTACCCTTTTTTCTGTGCCACATTCCATACTGTTCTGGAGAGACTCCCAGCCCCCCTAAGCTGATTTTGGAGGGCTGCAGAGGAAATTGGTGAGAACAGAGTCAACTTTCTCCGAGTGAGGGAGGGGCTGGGGGGAGGGCTTTCACAGGATCAAGAACTCTTCAACCAAAGGGAAGAATGCAAATGCATTCAACCCATTAATGTAAATATTATGCTATGTTCATATATATTAGCTCAAATGATAGTAAGCCACATTTATCAACCATACACTATTCTTACTGTCAGCAACAGGACTGAACTTTTTCTTAAAATAAAAAAAAAATGTAACTATTAAAATTAATGACCTAACAAATTCTGGGATTGAGTATAAAAATTAAAAAATATATATCTGTCCTATTTTTTTAAATATATTCATATTTGTTCCAAATAAGAGTTATGGAAAACTAGCTTCCTTTATTTCTGTTTTTTCTTCCAAAGATGCTAAAGAATTATCACATCATAAGCCTAGCTAAACTTTCTGCCATCCATTTATGTTTTATTAGATTAAAACTCCCATCATCATTTGACAGCAACATAATTGTCTGACAAAACTATGAACTACAGTCGAATACACTGGAATAATACATATCAGACAAATGTATTACAACATACTTGTTTTTATACTTAGGTACTAAGATAACGAAGAAAGATGAAACTGACTCTTAAACCGCACTAACAATATGCATAACTATGGAGAAATGCACTGGAATTGTTAAGGATGACAGCTGTTCAGAGCAAGCCATGTTAAATCATACAAGCAGAACACATATTTATTAGCTTGTCTGTGTCAGTATTATATTATTGCATAGATATAATAGACCTCCACCATGGAAATAACTTGCTATTGTATGAATTGAGGAAATCTTAAATGCTAGGCAACATATTCACCACTACTAATACATTATTGTCTGACTTTACAGACAAGAAATTGTCTCTTGATATTGTTCAAATTCATAAATACAGTATATCTGTTTATCCAAAACATACTTGAAGAAACCTTTGTAGAAACCTCTCCAAAAGTAAATTGGCCTACTGAGCAGTAAAGAGTTTTCAAAGATGATTTCAAAAGCAAACAAAGACTAAGTGGAATTATATTTGGATATAAGCCAAAGTTGATATACAGGTAATGCTCAACTTACAACCACAATTGAGCCCAAAATTTCCATTGCTAAGCAAGCCCTAGTTAAGTGGGTTTTGATCCATTTTATGACCTTTTTTGCCATAGTTAAGTGAATCATTACAGTTAAGTTAGTAACACAGTTGCTAAATGAGACTGCTTTGCCCATTGACTTTGCTTGTCAGAATATCGCAAAAGGTGGTCTAGGGCACTGCAACCATCATAAATAAATGCCAGTTGGCAAGCATCAAAATTTTGCGGATGGGGATGCTGCAACGGTTGTTAAGTGTGAAATTGATCATAAGTCACTTATTTCAATGCTGTTGTAACTCCAATCGCTAAACAAATGATTGTAAGTCAAGGACTTACAGTCTTTACAATTGATGTATACACTGTATAAATTAGAACGTTTGACTGCAGAGATGTAAAGAGACTCCTGCTATAATCAAACCAGGCTTTTATTACTGCTATCAGATTTAATTCATCTAGAAACCACAGTCTGTATTTTAGCAGATAATCTTCAACCAGTGTTAGTGTGTAAATACTGTAAATTACCCCCCCCATTAGATTACTTAGGAAAAGGGGTCAACAATACAGCACCTATAGGCACCACTACATTTATAAAACCACTAGATGGTGCTCGTGGACTTGACTTTTAAAATTGTAACATGGGGTTTTTTTTAGTTCTTATATTGGATTTGGCTCTGCCTTCATAGGAGAGTGTTCAATTTTGAATATTGTATTTAAATGAATTTGTGCAATAGTGCGCCTGCAACTTGAAAATGCTTCCCCTGTGCAACATAATACTGTATGCATATAGTTTTAAGGCGCATAACACAGAATTATATTATCCATTCAATGAAATATACAAAATTAGTAACAGTCAGACATTTTTATCTGTTTTACAGGTTTTAAATTTAATTTAAAGCAATTTCTCACCCGAACAAATTGCTTCCCTTCCTATGTGCTCAGCAAAGTGAATGGCCCTCACATTTCAAATGTGAATTATTTGGGAAAAATACTTTTATTGAAGTATTTTGCTTCTATATAAGGAATAACTTTTTTCATAGTTGTCACAGCAGATACTAAGAAACTCAGCCCACATGGAAAGCATGTGTCAGGCTTTTATTAGGCTAAAGTTCAAAGGTGATAAAGCAACAGTCTCCACTTACAATTCCATGACTTAAGTCTAGGTTTTTTCCATTTTGTAACTGACAAGTGAATTAACACTTAAGCCAAAGATTTTTTGAATTATGATTTGAGCATCTTAAGGCTGTAAGCCAACCAGCGTCCTTTCAAAATGAGACGGGAGGCAAATAAATCTAACAACTAAACAAATGAAATATTTTTTAAAAAAATATTTGTGCTGTCAAAATCCTCTTTAAAAGGCCTAACTAGTCACAGAAATATTTGACAGTCACTCCTTTTTGCTATATAAACAATAGCTAATAATTAAATGATTTTACAGAATATAACTTAAATATGTATTTTAAAAGATAAATGGAATGTAAAAGCTTTTAAAATAAATTTCACTTTTTCACTTTTGTCTATATTATATATCTATATCTATCTAATATTTTATCTATATCATAAAGCATTAATTCATGACTTGATGAACACAGGAAAATAAAGAAAATATACTTTCATATCAAACATTTTAGTCTAGCATTTGCCTTTTTCATAGTGGCATTCCAGTATCAGAAGAGGCAAAAGGAGGAAGCTCTACATAAATAAATTTGGCAAAGCCAGCTTGGTCTAGGGCAGTGGTCCCCAATGCACACACACAGCTCGACTCATGCAAGCATCAGACCCGCATGCACATGCATGTGCACACAGCTCAATTTGAGGGGGCGGTGCTTATCTCGTTTCTGACCTGAGAAAGCCAGCCGATGTTTGAAGACATTTCCGTCTTCATATGGCCAGCATGGCATCACACCATAGTTCAGAGCATACAGTGAAACATGGAACGCTGTTACCTTACCACCAAAGCGGGACCTAATTACCTACTTGCATTTTCATGCTTTCAAATGGATAGGTGGGCAGGAGCTGGGCAAGCCATAGAGGTCTTCTATTTCAGAGTAATGTTACAGATTTCAAAATTTGAAACAAGATGAATGTAGGCGAAGTTTGGTAAACACATCATTTAATTAAACATGAGGATTAGTTCTTCTCCACCTCCCACCCTGTCATTAGCTTTCTTAAAGATAGAAAGAGAACAGGGATTAGCACAAGCAGCTGAGAAAGGCCCAAAGTATATTCCCCACTGTCAGAATAGAGTCCGCAAAGGGTGCAAAATATGTTATGGTTCCTATTACAACCACTCCTATTAGCCCACACACAGAGAGAGTTAAGGAAAACAAACTATAAAAGAAGGGGCATGAATGAGTTAATTCAAGGTACTTTTCAGGGGAAAAAATAAAGTGAGAGCAAAAATAAACTTTTTTTTTTACAAATATGTAAATGAAGAAAACTGAAGGAACTCTCCCACAATCAAGATATAAAAAACGGACAAGGAAAAAAGTAGCTTTTCCTAAAGATGAGTTCTGAAAGAAATAGAACATGAACTGGATAAATCTGTATGCGGAAATTTGGTGAATCCTATCTTTGAGACATGAAAAGGGCATAACCCTCCACCATGCACCAATTATTTCTCCTAAGATGAAGAAAGGGCACTGTATCTTTTATCATTTGATAAGGGAAATTTGGGTAAGAAATCTAATGGTCAGAATTTCATCACAGTAAGAAAAGCTTTCTTTTACTGATATTTCTGGGACTCATTTCGTCCTACTTGAAATATTATGACTGCCAACATGGCACCCTACCACTTATATACAAGTACCACAGAGAAGATGCAGATGAAGGAAGAGTCTGCTTCCCAGAGACACATTCAAGAAAAGAGTGAAATTTTCCAATTTCCATTCATGAATCCACTTGTTCCTGCACATCCTAATCAACTTCACAGAGCTAAAGTCAGGATAAGATGGAAACAACAGCCATCACTTCCACTACTTTAAAATATGCTGAATAATGATTTTAACATTTGATGACATAAAACAATTGTCCTCTCTGTGAATTTGGGAAACAAAAGAATACTCTGGAGTGTAAAGAAATAGAAAACAGAAAATACTTTCTACACTTTTTCCTTTTAAAGAGAAATCTTCAACTCAGTGCAATTACTGTACAGGAAATCTATGCAAATTTAAATTATAAAAATATACTATTATGAATATATATTATAAAATATCATATTATATATTAACATAAATTATTATTTTATAATTATAAAGATGCAGAATCAAGCTGCATAGAGCCCATGCCTTCTGACTTGATAAGTTTGTAAAACTTATCCAAGCAAAAGCAGTTTGTACCTCTATTTGCATCTACTTAGATTGGAAGAAATTATATATATGTAATCATTGTAAGAAATCCAAACTTCATTTTGCTAAACATACATATTTATTTATCCATTTATGGCACATTCCATCATTAGCAATACCAACTATAATATGCACATTTACTCATATAATGCAAGGGATACAAGAAAATATGGCTTATGGTGGCCCATTTCAGCCACATGACTTCAAGAAAGGAGGGAAGCAGAATCACACAAGATTTTACTGAATGAGAATTAAGACCACAATGATTTCTGAGAGAACGTCAGCTAAGCAGCCAATCTGAATCTCATTTCTGAAGGAATAAAAAATTGCAGTGGACTTATTACCCAAATACTTAATATTTCCTCTCCCCCGCTAGCATCCAATTTGCATATTCAAACAGCTAGTAAGCTCTGCTCATGATCCTATTAAGGGTTAATTCAGAGTGGTTAAGTAAGACCAGGGCCACAGTGATAACACTCCAATTCTGTTGAAGAGCTACATAAATCTAAGTCTACCCATTCTCTTAAAAAAAACAAAAAACACCTTCATATAGAGATATATGCCATTCTGGGAATTTGTTTATATAAATTATACTTTTGTTTTCAATGAAATGCAAAATGTTTAAAAAGGAAAAAAAACTAAAATAAGAAAAGGGAGAAATGGTTCCCTCCCACCATAAGTCTACCAGAACTTGGATGAAGTGGTTCATCCATATTTGGACCTCCTTCTGGCATGACCTGCAGGATTCCTCTAACTATGTATTTTTGGGGGTTTTCTCTGAATTCCCACATTTCTCTCTCTATTTATATTTAGATTGGGAGAGGCATTCTGGTTATTTCTTTAGCCAAAACAACTTTGCAAATATCAAATACACACTGTGGGATGAGAAACCTGCAGCCTTCAGGCTGATTTCACAAAATCCTTGACCTACTTTTAAAACCCATCTGCAAAAGATCAATTCAGACCCTTGGTACCAGTATCTCCTTGCAGCCTGCTGTTTGGAAAAAAAAAAAAA
>BHFT01061517.1:17119-40937 GCA_004320025.1 Laticauda laticaudata
AAAAAAAAAAAAAAAACCAGAAGAGGACTTGAGACTGAAGAGGGGGAAAAACAGAATTTCAGGAAAATAATGAGTGGGGCCATCCATTTCTGATACTAGCCCCACCTACTATTTTATATCCATCATTTGGTCCCTAAAAATTTAACTGAGATAAAATAGCTCTACTCACAAAAAGCTGCCCTCTCAGTCTGGGATGACAGTAACCAGCATCATAATCAATGGATAAAATTTAAATATGGTGCCCTAGTCCCAGATGAATCTCACTAGTATTCCAGGAATTGCAAACTTCTGAATAAAACGAACCTCCAAAAAGTTGTATTTAAGAATTTCCCCAGCCTCCTTCAACCTGTCCCTCCCAGGCTGTGTTGGATTATAGTTCCCATCAGGCACAGCCAGCAGGCAAGAGTGCACCAGCCAACACAAGGGCCTTGCTGGCTAGTGTAACAATATTGTTCCAGGAGTTGCCCCATCTAGAAGGCCTGACTGGAAAGGGCTGCTTCACTCCTCTGTCATATTTGCTTAGGAAATTTTCCTTTCCTGGTTTAGATTTAGATGCTGCTTTTTTTCTTCTGCAGTGGAAAATAGATTTAGATCCTGCTTTTTTCTCCCTCAGCTGAAAACAGATTTAGACCCCGCTTTTTTTTCTCCTGCAGTTTAAAATAGATTTAGATCCCGCTTTTTTTCCCTGCAACTGAAAACAGTTTTCGATCCCCGCTTTTTTTCCCCTCAGCTGAAAACAGATTTAGATTCCCTCCCGCAGCTGAAAAGGGCATCCTCTCAGCGGTCCTTTCCTCCCGTTTTCCACCCTCCACCCTCTTCTCCTGGCCTGCCGGGATAAAAGAAGGTGCCGGGCTTCCAAATCCCCTCAGGCACTGCCCCTGCGAGAGTCGGACAGGCTCCCAAAGCCTGGCTCAGCCCGATCCCCCATCTTCCTCCCGACCGCCACGCAAACTCCCGCGGCGCTTGGGGAAAAGAGCTCGCTAGTCTTGCGACCTCCTCTTTCTAAAGTCCCTTCGCTGCAGCTTGCCCTCTTCTTCCAAGATGTCTCCGGACTACAATTCCCAGCCTGCACAATCTTGGAGAAGGGGGGGGGGAGGCAGAGGCGCTCCCTCTCTCGTCTTTCCCCGGGAAAGTTTTCCAAAGGAGCGCAGCGACTATTGACGGCGGGGGAGGGGGGATGTTTGTGTGAGTGTGTGTATGTGGAGAAGTGTATGTATGGAGTGCGAGTGTGTGTGTGTGTGTGCGCGCGCGATAGACTATTCCCGGAGACAACCTCCCCCCCCCGCGTCCCTCCCGCCCACCCGCTTCTCCCCCTCACCTGGCGGGAGTGGGCCTTGGGCTCCGGAGGCTTGAAGAAGGAGTCCGGCAGTTTGCGGAGCCGCATAGGGAGCGTGTGGGGCACGTTGGCGCCCTTGGGGTTCATGACGGCGTTGAAAAGGGCCTCCAAGTCCGTCTCCGAATCGCCCCGGACGTGGACGACCTGATGGCCGGCCGGGGGCGGCCCGGATACGGCTCCCCCGCCGGGCTGAGGCGCCGGCGGCGAAGGTTGCCCCGTAGGCTGGGGCTGCGCCGACGACGGCTGGGGTGCCGCCGCCACCCCCGACGGAGCCTGCTGGGGCTGTCCGGCGACATCCATGGCCGTCTCCCCTCCGCGTTCTCTCGCTCGCTCGCTCCGCTTAAGCAACAGCGCCGGGCTGGCCGCCCCGCATGCCCAGGCGCCGGAGTCGTTCGCTCCCTCCCTCGCCTCGCCCCCGTCTTCCGCGGGAGGGGGGCTCCGGGGGCCCAACACGCGAGGGGGGGCAGGACTCGGGGGCTCCCGCGCTCTCGCTCCGCCGAACGCGAAGCCAGGGGCATAAATCCGTCGCTCCGCGAACCAATCCTTCCAAACAAAAGTTCGGAAAGACGCCCGCCCGAGCCTGCTCCGCCCAGCGCGCGCCCGCCCGCCCCGAATCCCGACAAGCAGCTTTAATTCCACTCAATCGGGTTTAGGGAGCCGCCGCGGCCGCCACCTCTTCTTTTTCCGCGCCCGGCCGCGCTGAAATTGAACGGCGCTCAACTTTGCCACGGAGGGTTCCCGAGCTTCCTTTCCACGCCCGTCCAGCCTGTGGTGGTGTTTCTCCTCCTCCTCCTCCCCACTTCCTTCTCTTCCTAAGTGGTACGGCTGCTTCTTCCACGCTTCCAGATTAACTTGTTTTCTAAATTCCTGGAGCCGCCCGTGCATGATTCGCCGTCGCAGACATGGACGGGAAACATGGGATTTATAGTTCTGGCTCTCTTCCCTCCCTCTTCCCCCCCTTTTCCAAAAAGTTTTCCAACCCTCCCAGAGAGAGAGAGAGAGAGAGAGGAGGAGGGACAGTTGGGACTATTTTCTCTTCCTCCCCCACACTGGAAGAAAAAAGGAAATAGCAACTACTATTCCCCGACCCACCAGGCTTAGGAGGGGAAAAGGGGAAGGAAACACTTTTACTTTGTCACAAATTTTACCCCACAACACTCTCTCTCTCTCACTCTTCCTTGTGCCACCCCCACTTGCTGTTGTCCAGATTTCTGCGCTTTGAATTCTCACAATCCCAAGGGCAGTACTGGGAGTTGTAGTCCAACGGGCTAGATATGCGAGCCCTGACCAGCGCAAAAACTCTTGGTTGTAAACCTGAAATTAGCTATATTATGCCTTGCCACCCATGCAAAATCACCGCGCAGGACTCGCTTTGCAGAAGATAAGTTCTTTGTCGGAAAAACACGGGTACAAAACACGCAGATGTAGATAAAAGTACAACTGACTGACGTAAAGTTGTTTTTTTTTTAAAAAAAAAAACAACAAACCCACATCGGAATGTGGGAGAGATGCCCCTGTGGGTGTACGAGTGTTATTGTTTAGATGGGATTATTTCAGTTTTGAAGTTTTTGTGAGGGGATTTTAATGCTTTTTTCTTCTTTCTTACCTTATAATGTTGTTCTTCTGTGTTTATACACACACACACAAACACAGGAAGGGCAACTGTATAAATATGGTAAACAGACAGATCCTCAAGTTGAGCATGATTCCTCGTGATTTAAATGGACATAACCTTACCAATTTTTGGCAACAGTACAGAAACGATAAAGACACTCCTTCAGAAAAGAGGTGGATTATACCAGACAACACATAATTAGGATACACATCACAAACCACTTAAGATTTCTGATTGCTTTTTTAAAAAAATAAAATAGGTGCATAAATACAAGAAAAAAAAAATTAAGAGACAAATTTCTTGTCCACTCCTCTCATCCTGTCAACCGCTCTAGAATGTTATCTTCCAGTGTCTTTATCTCCTTAAAACCTATTCTTGAATTTAATCGTTGAAATCATGACTGCATGTGATTGATGGTTCTATTCGCTATTTAAAGCTAATATTCACAATAGTGTTCATTGGCAGGAACACCCTTCTTCTCTGGACTCACTTCCCTACTTTTTTTTGAAAATTTTAATTTTAATTAAAATCAAACTTTGTAGGACTAAATTTGAAATAAAAATGTATACAAATGATGAACATGTCATTCCTAAAATGTATACACTTATACTTGAGACAAAGGAACAAATATTTAATGTCTAATATTTTTATTTTTAATGATTGTGATTTTATGATTGTTAGAGAGGGAGGGAGGAGGGAGAGGGAGAGAGATGGATGAGTGGACATATCAATGTGATAAATAAATAAAAAGTGAAATACTTTAGGGGATTGTCCTTGATTTGCTGACTTAGCAATCAAAGTTACAACAAACCTGAAAAACAGGACTTATGGCCCAGATTCAAAGATCCAACAATCAACCCCCCCCTCCAAACTTCAGCTGCTTGGCAACAGAGCTGCATTTTATAGTCTTTTGCAGGGTTCACCTGTCACATGACCATGCAGTTTTGTCAAAACTCTGCACTTTCGGTTTTTGCTTAACAACTACATCATTCGCTTAACAACCATGAATTCACTTATCAACTACTGTGATTTCCTTAACAACTACTGCAAAAACACCCACCATAAAATCAGTCAGTCATGTGCAATTCCAGCAGGAGAGATGACAAGCCTACCCCTAGGCTTGCACAAAACCATGTGGGCTGCTGCATTTGAAAGGGCAGCCCCATGAGGAGTGTGTTTGCAATAATATTGTTAAGCGGTATTTCCTTTTCTCATGAGTAATCTAAATTTTGATTAAATTTGTTCATGAAGTCTTCTGTAAGAATTACAAATATATATTCTCTTCGAACTGAATCATCTCAAAATAAAGGATTTATTCCGCATATCTGTGCCACATACCATATTTCAAAAATTTTATCTCTTTTGGTTTATTAGGAAAAATCCACATGACATTTTTTCTATCAACAGTCTATATTTCTGTCCTAAAAAATTTGGTATGGTTCTTATTTAACTTTTAAGAGAGCTGTTAATATTGCTCTTCCACTTCTGCCTTCTGTCAGACTATTCTTATTTTTAATTTTGATGTTTCTTTCCTTCTAAACTTTGTCATTTTTAAAAATATTTTAAATTAGAACTCACCTAGCCATCCTTCCAGGATCAAAAAACAATCCAAAAATAACATTATAAAATTATGTAATGAGAACATATATTCACATCATTACAAGGTTTCTGCTCAATAATTTATTGTTGTTATAATTGTAATAAAAGAATTATTAAAATAAAGTTGTCTAAGGATAGAATGTAAATATAGCAATACCCCATTTCAAGTATCATATGCAGGCATTGGTAATATTAATTTAACATTCCAACAAAATCAGTTACATTCCATTTGCAAGTAATTTCTAATGCTCTAACAATATTGGAATTCCAACAGTCAATACTTAAATTCCTCTATTTACCAGAATTAATTTAACATAAGCAGTCACTCACAGAATGAAGATACCCCAAAAACATGGTACAAAACATAGATATGACGATTCAAAGGATTCACAATCAAATAGGCAAAATTTTGTTCATGGCTGTTGGATGTAGGATAACAAAGGCCATCAGCATCCTAGAAGACAAAACATTAATCATTAATATCATGCAGTGAATATATTAAGATAATAAAATAACTTCTTTCTGATTCTCATTTTGAAATAATCACTTAAATTTCATGAGGAAATAGGAGTCAAAATATGTGCCCAGTTGTATTAGAAAAATACAAATACAATGTGAAAATTGTAATTTAAATAAAGAAAACCTATTGGTGTGACCTTCATTTAACACTTTCGGAGTGTTTTACTAGTATGTTTAAAATACTTGGCATGTATTAACACAGAAAGTCCTCTAAAAATATAAATCAATAGTGAAGTAACATTCCTTTTAATTACATTTATTCTTTAAGTTCAGGGGAACTACAAATGCATTTCTATCAAGTTAATCTAAAACAAGTGCCAGTTTGGTGGAATGGTTAAGGCATCAGGTTAGAAACCAGGAAATCCTGAGTTCTGGTCCCACCTTAAGTAAAAATACCAGCTAAGTGACTTATGCTAGTCAGTTTCTCTCAGTCTTTAAAAGAAGGCAATGGCAAATCGTTTCTGAAATCTTGTTAAGAAAAATGCAGGGACTTGTCCACAGAGTTGCCATAGCCAACTCAACATGGCTAACTTGCCATAGCCAACTTGCCATGACCATCTCGCCACAGATCAACTCGCTATGGGTAATATTTATTTAGTTGAAATAATTAAATAGAATTGTTAAATTGTCCCGTGGAAAGTTGTCCTGCAGCAAACTGGCCATGATGAGTTGGCCATGGTGAGTTGGCTTCAGCAAGTTGACTGTGGCAAGTTGTCCCATTCCCTGCCTGGAGTGATGCAGGAGACATAAACCAGACATAGTAATAGAGAAGGACTAGAAGACAATGATGGTCATAGACATAGCAGTGCCAAGTGAAGCAACATCAGGAAAAAGGAGAATGAGAAGCTGGAAAAGTGTCAGAGCCTGAAGGAGAAACAAGATGATGTAGAAAATAAAGGCCAAAAGTCATGATAGGAGGCTTGAGGCTGTGATTCCTAACCTGGAAGAATGACTCTAACAGATCCCTGGAACAGTACCAGAGCTCAACTATATTCAATTCTACTAACTATCAGACACAGCATTTTCCATGAGTTAGAACTCAGTCTACATAAAACAGTATTATGATCAATTAAAGATTCCAAAACTTGTTTAAAAAGTCAAATCAAAATTATCCGATCAACCACAAATCTAAAAAGATAAGAAAAAATATGAATGTAAAAGATTTTGGCTCATCTTTAGAAGAACTAGATTAGCTAAAAAAGCACTGCCCTGCTGTTACATATTTAATTACCAAAATTAAAAATATTCCAAATCATTTTTTTCTTGCTTCAAAACGAATCAGGATTGTTTACTATCTCCTCGTTGATCTTTAATCACCACGTGTGTATGTCTGACCACTCTAGCACTTAGATGGAAAATCCTCATGAGGTAGAAGATTTGTTTAAAAATAGTGACTTCAGCTTTGAAATCACCTGGCTTATTAGACAGTAAAGATAAAAGGATAACTGGCCACAAGGGTGGATGGATTCAGTCACAGTGATGGAGATCAAAAGGACCAAGTTAGGGCATACTATTATGGGAAGAATGTTGTGGTCACCAACATTCAAAATTGACTTGCTGGCACATAATAAATAACATTCTGGGAAAACAATACAAAAACCTAGATAAAGCATACAGAACATGGCTACCAGAATTCTTTCCAATCACTTCATAACAGCAATAATTATTGTTAAGGAAAAAAGGAGGGGACTGAGAATGTAAAGACAGCAACATTTTGGGCTATTGCCCAATTGCTTGTCCCCCCTAGGGAAGGTGTTTAAGAAATTATTTTTTTTTTCCCTATCACACCTGGCTATATGCCACGCATTAATTATTTGTTACTTGCTTTCTTCAAATATAGTTTCAAAAACCTAGTTCTCTCAGAATTATTAAGAATAACGTAGAGAAATCTACATTATTAGATTATTAATTATAACTAGACAACCTGTGACCTGTTGGGCATCCCCTTCAGACCTATTTCGTGACCAGATTCCTCAATGCCTTCAACAATGATAGAACGTCTAATGTATCTGAAAAGTTCTTAAAATCAGAGATATATCCGCCTTGAAAGTAACCCATGTTGAACTGTATAGCACAGGAATCCCTAATCCCCACAACATGATTTCATGAACAGGCCACCGGTCTGCGGGATATTAGGAACCTGCCCTCACAGCTGGAGGTGAATGGCAGGTGAGCAAACAAACACAAACTGTGCATGCATGGGATCTAGGCTTCATGCTCCGTCTCCCTTTGCCGCCGCCCCATCAGTCTGTGGAAAAATTTTCTTCCACAAAACCAGTCCCCAGTGCCCAAAAGGTTGAGGACCACTGCCATAGCAGAACTTATATCACTATATAGTCTACAATCAAACAGTGTAAAAAATGTTCTGTGACCTTTTCTGTTATTTTATTATTTTTATGTCATAAAATATTTTATAAAATTTGCCAAGTTTGAATTCAAAGGGAGTCATGGGTCCAAGATTTTGGGTACGTTCTGTAAATTAGCCCATTTGAGGCACCTTGGTCCAAAAACTGGTGTCTCTATGTTGCACCATTTTGCCTAGTTAAAAGGTTATGGAAATGAAAGTTTTAGTACCATATAGATGAATGAACTGATACTCTCCTGAAAATGGGTGTTATGTTTTTGTTGCTGTTTCTAAACTATTAAGACACTACACTATCTTTCAGCTAGTTCTACATTTATTTTAATGCCAGAAAGTGAGACTTCATGTTTTATGTGGAACATACTTTGCAAATTCTTTAGCTTTGTCATAGTTATTATGCCATAGTTGGGTATATGTGCCAAACACCATCATAGTATTAAACATGTGTAGAAAGTTAGCATCCATTCCCCTCCTAGAAGTATGAAATATTCTAAGAAATATTAACAAGGTAGAATATTATATTTCCTTGGATGAGAAAAGAAGAAACATGTTTTTAAAGACAAAGCAGCTCCTTGTCGTTTCAGTTCCAGGGTGATGGGATTAAGACATCATCCTCAGGACATAATAGGATTAGCCCTCTACCCATCTCACCACATGGCACCTGGAAAGATTGCATCACCCAGCAAGGTTCAGCCAAGCCTGGGACTCAAGACAACCTACAAAGTTAGCCCTGCATGGCCCATGGGAGTCTGACAGTTCTTGCCCTTCCCATAGGAACAGGAAGAAAGTTCAAACCCCAAGAGAGGGTAAAAATCTCTCTCTCTCTCTTTCTCTCTCTCCCTCTCCCTCCCCCCACCTCTCTCTCTCTCTCTCACACACACACACACACATACACACATGTTCGATTGCTCAGGACCTCAAACGATGTGGTCCTGTCCACCAGTAAACCATCTTTCCAAATAGCCTCCATGTTTCCAGTGTCTTTCTCCCCACTTAGAACTGAACTGAACCCAGAGGGACATTTCTTCCAACATATGTTTAGTGCTTTTTGGGGGGGGGGGGTTGCANTTTTTGGGGGGGGGGGGGTTAGCAAAGTTATTTAGTGCTTTCAAGGTGAAAACTGTGCATCACTTTTGTATGTGCATGAGATGGGCTATTTTAAAAATGTGATAAACTTTTACTATAAGCCCCACCAATTTCAATTCAAGAGGCAATTTGGAGTAGTGGTTAAGACAGCAAGCAGTGGGACCATGAGTTCTAGTCCCACTTTAGCCATGAAGCCAGTTGCGTCAGTCTCTTTCTTTCAGTTCTAGGAATAAGGAGGCAAGGACACTTCCAAAAAACCTTGCCATGAGAACTGCAGAGATTTGTTCAGGTAATTGCCAAGTGTCAAAAAGTGACGCAAAGGCATAAAACAAAAAACAAACTTCAGTTAGACTTATTTTCTCATTCTTAAATTGGCAACACTGCATGCATGTGCATCACAATACAGCCAGACAACTGCCTGGTTCTTTCACACACACACACACACACACACACACACACACACACACACACACACACACACACCCTATGCNACACACACACACACACACACACACACACACACACACCCTATGCATGCAGGTAAAACAGATCTCCAGAGGCTTGTTTTTGCCTGGTGGAGGGAAGAAGGGGAGATGACAGAGAACATGATTCCCCTCCTCACTCCTGGATTTGGGATTATGTTTGTGTTGGATGGGAGAATCTTGTCTGTGTGATCTCTGTGCAGGGATTAAGTTGCAACTGAAATAGGAAAATAACTTGGCCTGAAAGATTTAACACTTCATGTCAGAAAAAGTGTTTCTTACAAAGGCATCAAAACCCCATTAAGAAAACACCAACTCGCTCTTTTGGAAAAGCAAACTCTGTAATCTGGATGATCTCTGTCCTTTTCCTCTGAAATATGCTACAGTCAATTCACAAACTTAACTATTAACTTATATTTCAAAGGCTGCACTGTGAGCTTCATAAATGAAAAATAAAATATACCTAGCAGACTCCTCCAGGCATAAAGTACATGTTATAAATACCCATCCATCCAGCCTTCCATCCATCCATCCATCTCTGATTTTATGCTAAGTTACAAGTATTTCAGTCAACTTTCATTTATAAATGTATCACAACTGCATGAAATGTTGTTAATTTTGGTCTGTAGACAGGTATGCTGGCATCAAGTGTATTGTACTGACTGCTGAATCTTGTTTGCCTTCATAATGCTACTGTCCTTAATGCATGGGAAAGGTGGTGGAAAGTAAATGGGAAATTCCCAATTCACAATTCCCACATTCATCAAGATTATATAGGAAAAGTAATCACCAAGTCCCTATTTATAATCAGAGTGTGGAACTGGGAAGAAGGTCTATTTTGACAGAAGGCCAGACCACTTGGTTTAAGGTAAACAAATAATTCCCCTCACACATACGTGCTAGTCGTTTCTGGCTCAGGGGGCTGTGCTCATCTCTGTTACAAAGCCAAAGAGCCAGCACTGTCCAAAGATGTCTCTGTAGTCATGTGGCTGGCATGACTAAATGCCGAAGGCGCACGGAACACTATTATCTTCCCACCAAAGTGGTCCCTATTTTTGTACTTGCATTTTTACATGCTTTCGAAATGCTAGGTTGGCAGAAGCTGGGACAAGTAATGCGAGCTCACTCTGTTAAGTGGCGCGAGGGATTTGAATTGCCAACCTTTCTGATTGACAAATGCACTGTCTTAGCCACTGAGCCACCACATCCCCTTGGTTTAGCCATCTGTCAAAACATGGTCCCGAGATGGATCTGTGGAATAGATGGTGACTGCTTGATAAATAGGAGAGGCTCTCCTACTTCACTGGGCAATTGTCTTCTGCTTAAATCAGTTCTCCCACATCCATTCTACATCTGCTACGCATACGGGGAACATCTGTTATACGTCCGGTCATCCGTTACGTGTCCGCTATATCCGCTGCACATCCGTGCAACTCAAATCTGCTCCAGCGGAAAATGGACACAGGGAGGAATTGGAACGGATGTGGAACGGACACACAGCGTGAGTACCACGAACATACAAAGGATGAAAGCGGATGCAGCTCGGATATAAAGCATTAAAACGGAAAAAACGTTCGTATAGGAGACGTATCTCGGATATTTAGGATGTCTGGAGGATGCCTGGAGTATGTGGAAGGACACCTAGCAGAAAACCATCATTTTCTATAAAAAGGGGGAGGAAATCACCTGGATCTCACTTTCAGTCCAGCAGCCCTGGTGTACAGACCCCTTCAGCCTTGCTCTTGCTCTTGCTCTTCCTCAGCATCCATTCTTCTCCACTATGGATCATCGCACAATCCTTTTGAGTAGTGCCATCATTCAGCACCAAGACCAAGCCCTCTTCAGGCTCTTTCACCTTTTCTTACGGGAAGGAGGCGGCAAGAAGTGTCTGGTCCGACGATGGATCGGGAGAAGAGTGGAGTTTGGACTCTATGACAAGCTGATGGTGGAGCTGAAGAATGAAGACACTTGTGCATTCCAGAACTTCATGAGGATGCCACCAGCCATGTTTGACGAAATTGTGGAGCGTCTGAGACCCAGGTTGACCAAGCAGAGCACCAACTTCCGTCCCAGCCTGGAACCTGGGCTGAAGGTGGCACTGACTGCGCCACCTGGCCTCAGGGACCACGTACACAAACATTCAGTACACCTGGAGGGTGCCACACAACACCATCAGCCTTGTGGTCAGAGAAGTGGTGCAGGCCTCATCAAAGAATACCTGGAGCAGCTCCTCCAGTGTCCCTCCACTGAACAAGGCTGGAGGAAACTTGCAGAAGAGTGGTATCAGAGTGGAACTTCCCCCACCCGTTGGAGCCATAGATGGGAAGCACTTGGCATGCAAAGCTCCAGTCAAGTCAGACTCCACTTATTTCAACTACAAGGGCTTCTTCAGCATCATCCTCTTCGCCATGGTCGATGCTGACCTACAAGTTCATGCTAATTGATGCTTTCAGGCAACGGGTCAGCTTCAGAATGCCCAGATATACAATGCCAGTGACCTCAAGGAGGGGCTGGAATGCAACATCATCATGGCTTCCCAGATCCAGACCCCCTGCCCAATGACACACAAAGATGTGCCCTACTTATCGTGGGGGATGACACCTTCTCCATCAGAACCTACCTCATGAAGCCCTACACTTCCAGATGCCTCACCTGTGAAGAGAGGATCTTCAACTACAGGTGTCCAGGCAAGACGGGTGGTGGAGAACGCCTTTGGCATCCTGGCCAACAGGTTCCAGGTACTTCTCACCACACTGCAGCAGCATCCACGGAATGTGAGGAGCATCGTGGAAGCTTGCTGCATCCTGCACAATCTCATGTGCACCCGCTACCCAGTCTTGCCGAACAGGCTTGTGGACCACACCAAGGAATGGGGACATGGAGCCTGGTGAATGGAGTGGGTGGTGAAGCAAAGAAAACCTTATTAAATAACAGTAAAGTGTAGGACTTTATTTAAAAAGCAAAGGAACCAAGAAAAGTGTCCCAAGCAATAATAAAATCAACCGGTACAACTCAGTCTCTGGCAATGTCCTCAGTCACTCTGAGGCATGTCCATGGTCTCCATGGTAAAGGGGACAGGGACTGTGTAGGGCGGCAGTGGCTAGAGTGCTGGTCTGAGGCGCTATTGGGGTGCCTGGCCCCGAAGGACAACAGGAGATGGTGTGTTCAGGAAGCTCTTAGAAAAGCTGGCTCAGTCCTGTGAGGTTGAGAGGCCCTTCATCCAGGACCTGGGATGTCAGGACAGGACCGATGACAGATGTTCTGGGATCGATGACAGATGTTCTGAGACCGGGCTTGGCTGTGGGGTGGAGGAAGGAGGAGTGTAGTGGGATGATGTCTGGTGTGCAGCTGGGTGAGGTGAGCATCTGTGGCATGCGAGGAAACATCTGTGGCGTTGGTGGCATCTGTAGCATCAGTGGCATTGGTGGCGTCAGTGGGCATTGGTGGCATCTGTGGCGTCGGTGGCATCTGTGGTATCGGTGGCATCGGTGGCATCGGTGGCACCTGTGGCATCCGAGGAACCTGTGCCTGGACTGGAAGGGCTGCCTGTGCTGCTGGAACTCCTGGTAGCCATAGCCTTGGGAGGAGAGGGGCTGTTGAAAGCCTTGAAAGGGCTGTGACATCGCCTGGGGTGGAGGAGCAGACCTGGAGTGGGTGGGAGCAGGTTCAGCTGGGCCTGGAGGGTGGTGCAGCAGACACGTGATCCACTCCTTCATCACCTGGTACTGGGGCTCGGGCATGTCCATGAGGATCTGGGTCACGTAGGTGAGGAAGGGCTTGCGGTTTGAGGATGGAATTTCGAAGTGTACCAGCTGAGAGAAGAGATCTGCGCTGTTCTTGATGGTGTCCCTGATCTCCAGCAGGACAGTGGGGCTCTGTCCCTCCGGTCTGCCTCTCTGCCTGCTTTCTGGGAGGTGGAGCTGAGGGTGGGTGTGGGTTGGCCCCTGGTGGTCGCTGCTCCTTCTTGCTCCATGTGTGTTGAGAGAATCCTCCATGTCCTCCACACAGGGTATGCAGCTGTCGGGGGGGGTGTCTCTGGCGCGGGGCGCTCTGTGGACACCTGCCCGGACACGGTCGCGCTCTCTGGCCCAAAGAGGACTGCTGTCTGTGGGCTGCCTGAGGTGAGGATAGACAGAAGCTGCTTCTCGGTGTCGGACCTCACCCTCCAGGAAGCTGCACTTTGTATGACATAGGTCTCCCGGTTGGTGAGCTTGACCGTGGCCTGGCCAGACTTCTTCAGTGCAGCTTCCCGTACCAGGTGTGCATATGCTTCCACCACCTGGGGAGGACATCTGAAGTGTAGCCCAGGCTCTCCACCTTCTGTCTCCAAGCCCCTGCTTTCACTTGGTGTCTCGATAGAGCCTGTGGCCCTTCCTCACATATACTCGTTCTCCCTCAGCACCTCCAGCACCTCTCCTCATGCTCCTCTGCGATGGAGTACTGGTTCCTCTCTCCCTTCTCCTTCTGCCTTGCCTCTTCCTTCCTCTGGCAGGGCCTTCATCATCAGGGCTTTCAGGGCTTTGGGGCTGGTCCACCACAGCAGCAGCAGAGAAGCAGCAGGGCAGCACAGCACCACAGCAGCAGCGAGCAGCAGTACCACCAGAGCAGCAGAACAGGCAGCAGCACAGCAGCAGCAGCAGAAGAAGCAGCAGCAGCACCAGCAGGCATAAGAAGCAGCACCAGCATCAGCAGAGTCAGCGCCAGGGGGTGGGATGGTGGATCTATTCCTCTTGCCAGGGCTGGCAGAAGATGCACAGGCTCCCTCTTCTTCCCCATGATGAAGATGTCTATGATGAAGATGTCTGTGAGATGAAGATGTCTCTGATGAAGATGTCTCTAATGAAGATGTGCCTGGCAGCAGGTCTTCCTCTGAATGGTGACCTGCTTGCGAGCTGCCTCCTTTTATATCCGTGGGGCTGATGCAATGCATCCTCCCGCATGCGCAGTGATCCGCTAGGCATCCGCTACACATCCGCTCTGCATCCTCTCTGCATCCACTTCATCCGCTCTGCATCTGCTCTTTCTGTTACACATCCGCTTTGCTCTGCTCCCCAGAAGCCCTGCGGACGTGCCATCCGCTTCCATCCGCTTTCATCCGCTAGGCTTCCGTTGAGCATCTGTTTTACATCTGCGATACATCCTCCCCCCGTCCGTTGTTGTCCGTTCTCTTTATGCAAATTTGGGGCACTTTGAGACGATAAACACGGATGGAAAATTTGCTCGTCTGCTGTGTCCTTTTTACATACGTTTTGCATCCGTCAGGCGATGTGACCTGGCCTTAAGTGCTTTTTATGGGCATCCCAAAGTCCACTAAGTGAATGTTGTATTAGAACTGGTATATTATGGGACATCTTCATTTGTTTTAGAATAGATGGACAAGCAGCTTGAATCTTAAAGAGAATCGTTATCATCATTAGAGATCTCAAAGAGTCACGTGTAAATATGTTTTGAATTCATAAACCGCATCTTTTTCTATGTTTGGATTTCATATCCTACCTACCATGTGAGTTTTTCTAAATTAAGCATTCTTTCTGATTTATTCATAAATAAATTCATCTCTACAGTTCAAAAACACAAAAATCAAAATGAGATGATGGGAATGCAGTCATGTCAGGCTACTTCATTTTTGCACTGACCATTCTCCATCAGTTGAAGTATCTCACACCGCTCAAATGGAGTTTTTAAGTTGGCTGACAGGCACAGGTAAAGCAGGAAGGAACTTTCCTACAAAACCATATAATCACCCCAAATCTCAGGTACATTGTTAATGAAGCACCCTACATTATATTCATTTTAAACACTGAGAAGCGAGAAAACAGTACTTTAAAACTATAACAGCTTGAGACAATTTTAAGCTGTCTACACAGCAGACTGGGAATGAGCCAAAATCAGTATCATAAAAACATGTCATTTAAGAATGATTAGTAAGACATGTTTGTGCTACAGTTATTGCAACATGAAGATGAACCCTGACTCAACACAAATCAGACTATTTGCCTCACACAAAAGTTCTGTGTAAAATATAGAAATTTTCCAAATGAAAATAGAATTTGTAACCAAGTTTCACAGTTAACTCTCCAATTTTTAAAATGGAAATAATTTTCATTCCATATATTGTCATCAAAATAGTCTAAGAACTGCAAGATGTTTTGATATTTAAATCATAAGCAGAACATATCTCTCATATCTGTTCCATATTAATCCAGAAATCTACTTTTTATCGTTAACTAAAAAAATATATAAAATAGGTATATCATAATCCCCCAAAATTAAATTCATAATATAATTTATTTTTAAGTGATAACTTTCTCATCAGATGGTCTATGTTAGGCCATCTATGTTAAAATTGAACAGCTCTCTCTCAACAGAATATAGATGAACACCACCTATCTCCTGTTTACAACACAGGCCTTTCAACCATCCCAAAAAGTTCCACACCCATTCGCCTTCTGATTCAGGTGACTCTGAGGGTACAGGTAAACTTCCAAGTGGTCTCAATGACTTTCAGAGAGGTAACAACCAGATGGCTGCAAAGAATATAAATCCTTCCATTCCCACCAGTCAATTAGAACTGAAGAAGCTTCTTGGATGAGAAGTGAAACATTTTCAAGGAAAACTCCCCCAAGGAAATCCAGTTTCCTTTTTGAAAATCACCTTTAGGTAACCATGACCTGGAAGATTAAGAAACTCCATAGACGTGAATAAATGTGTGTGATTGTGCTTGTGTGTTAGTATATGCAGTATTATACACCAATCTGTTAAACTTGTAATGAAAGATTGAGTCAGTTTAAAAATAAACGATAATACTTGTTTGGATTAGTCTTACATGTAATCTTATTTCAAATTATAGTGAAAAATGTTGTGCATTTAATACTGCTCTAACAAGATACTTACATATGCACAGACTTTAAAGACAGTAGATACTATGTTAATGTTCTTGGTTTCAGGATCCTTTTGTACACTGAAATTCATAAAAAAATATAAAACAACTTTTAATAAAGTCATCTAGGCTACTTAAAACTTACATTTTACACTTTGAGATATTTATCCAAGGTCCAAAAAACAGAACAAAATCTTAAACTTAAACTGATTCCTAACAAGATGATTAAAATAAATCAAGAAAATTTAAAAAATCAAATTAGGTTTTCAGGAACAACAGCAAACGTCTAAGTTATCAGTGGAATCCTGAAATACATTAGATAGAGAAAAAGGAAAAAGTGTGGAAGAAAAGTCTGCATGGTTAAGTAAGATACAATTAGAACTTATTTTAATGTTCACCAACCAAGACAGATTATCTGCTATAGTCTTTCTTGAAGAGTAACATGTATTCATGTAAGGTTCTCTATGATATATGTTGTGCATGGTACTACTCATAAGCTTTATTTAGAAATACCAGTTTGTACAAAATTCAACAACTTAGTGAACTAGGATGGGAGTGCAGCTAGCATCTTATTGTTGTTCTATCACTAAGTTGTATCTGACTCTGTAACCCCATAGCATGCCAACCTCCTCTTGCTCCATTATCTGCTTGAGTCTGCCTAAACTCATCCCTAGTGTGTTGATGACAATATCTAACCATATCATCTTCTGCCACCCCCTTCTCCTTTTGCCTTCCCAACATCAGGGATTTTTTTCAATGAATTCTCTCTTCTCATTTGGTGGCCAAATGAGCTTCAGCATCTTTCTTTCCAAATGATAGTCAGGGTTGACTTCCTTTAGGATTGACTAATTTGATCTTCTTGCAAACAAAGGGATCTCTAGAGTCTTCTCCAACAAGCTAGCCTTAAATCAACTGCAGTAGTTACCAAACCTGGCACTGTCACCAACACATTTTGAACATTGGTGGGATTCAAAAAATTTTTACTACCAGTTCTGTGGGCATGGCAGGGAAAGGATACTGCAAAATCCCCATTCCCTCTGCATCCCACTAACCTGCTTTCCAGCTCCATTCTGCTGTACAGGGCAACAAAAGAAGACCTAGTCAATCAGCTGGGACTCAGGAGGCAGAAAGTAGATGGGGCTGGTTATCTGAACGACTCAAAATTTCCGCTACCAGTTCTCTAGAACTGGTCAGAACCTGCTGAATATTACCTCTGATTTTGAGTACCTTTTCCATCGGCAGTGAGATTAGGCCATTTTATATTGTTGTATCTTGACTCTGAATTTCAAAGGACACTTGCCAGGCAAAAATTCTGGATTTTTCCCCCAGCAGTAGGAAAGCATTTTCTTGGGATAGACACTTTAAATACTGAATTCTATATTATATCAATTAACTTTTTCATATTCTTTTGATACAGTTGTTATTTTTAATATGTTTAGTTTTTTACCTGAAGATCTGGGCTAACAGTTGAAGAATAAATGGGAAAATTTGTTACATATAAGGAACAAACCTCACTAGATCCTTATATAAAAATTTTGTGGTTTCTAAGTATGGGCTTAGTTCATCTTCATATTGACAGAAAGCTCCTCCAAGGCAAAGGTGTTTAAAGATGCAAAAAAGAAACTCTTCACGGTCTAAATGGCTGAATAAGTCATAGTGGTCTGAATCATCTAGAAGAAGTACCTTGGATGAAACAAAAAACAAAGGCAAAGTCAGATGGGAAATATTTCAATTATTTCAGATATACCAATATAAAGTCACCTGGATTCCCAAAGTGCTTTCTATACAGGCATGCATAGTAAACAAAAAAATGGAGTTGTACATTGATGAAATGGTAAATATCTTCCCATGAATGGTAACAATGTAAGAACCAAAAATGAGTTTTAGGAAAATTAGACCACGTTCTGAATGAATGTAATCTGAGGATAAATTATTCATTAGTTGACCTGAATTATTAGTAGATATGAGAGAGAACATAAACAGACTGGGGCATTTGAACAACTAGAAAATGAGAATGGTGATGGATGAATACCTGCTTAGAAAAAGATGTATTTAAACTATGTAGTTAAGTTAAAACTTAAAACATGTAGCAAATGAATGAAAAAAGACACACACACACACGCACATTTTGTTTCTGTAATAAAATATTCAACAATCAATGAAAGATATTAGGGTTAACAGTGAGGCCCTGAATATGAAACAAATTCTTGATATGATCAACAGTATATCTTAGGGGCAAATGGGCTTAGGTGAAAGGAAATAAACTGAAGTGAAAATAGAATTAGAGCAGAATGGAAATAATAATTCCAGCATTAATATGCAGTATAATGACATGTACGGTTGGTTGGAATAAGATGAGAGAATTCAGAAAAAATGATTGGGCAACTAAAGAATTGAAGGAGAATGGTCACGGAATAGCGGATGAAATGCAAAATAGACATGGGAGAAGAACATATTGAAGTTGCTTGATGAAAAGAACATTATAGGGTGCCATGGAAATGTATGCAAATGCATTAATGGGACATATATAAAATGCCTGACAGAATAATAAAGTAAAAAAGCCATAGAAAAGGTTGCCTGGATCATGCTGGAAGAAAAATCTACAAAAGGACCTATTGTTCCATTCTGCAAAGCTGGGTTATCAAGGAAATGGAGCAGTTAAACATCAATGAGGGCAGCAAGAAGTTCAGAAAAAACTCACTGAAGAGACAAGAAACATTGATCTGTTCATCTGCAACCCTATATCATTGCCAAGTACAGTTGTATGAAACAAAATACTTACATCATTATCAAATAGTAAAGGATTTTGATATTTTTTTAATATGTACTAGATTTATGAGCACAAGACCCTCCTCATAACATAGCTATAGATCAATCTAGGAATAAGAGCATTCTGTGATCAAAAATGTTAAGACATAGGAGATAATCACCTTCAGCCTCTGTGCATAAGCTTCCCAAGGAAGCTAAACTGCAGGACTAGGATAAATGCAGCTTGATGTGATCCAGCACAGAATTCCTTTCATTGTCAAATATCCAAAAACACTTCACAGGGTAGGATGGAAAACAATTGTGTCATTGTTTCCCTTTCTGCTTGCTCATATTAATTATACTGTTTATATCTTCGATGGAAAAGAAAAAGTCCACACTTTATTTCTGGAAAAAGCAATTTTGGCTCCATGTGCTACTGGATTTTAATGTAACATTCTGCTACAATCTAAAACATGATTAATATTCCAGTAAGCGGACAAAAGAAAAATAGAGGAGAGTACACAAATGCACTTGGTACAGTGTGATTTATTTCAATATAAAGTCCTTTTCAACTATTAACAGCAATAAAAGTATTTTGATTAACTCAAACAGGAGTCATATTTCTTTCACCTCTTCCTCTTTTATTTACAAAAACGTGAATATACTTGAAAATGCTTGAGCAGGGGATTGAACTAGAAGAGCTTCAAGATCCCTTCCAACTCTGTTATTCTGTTATGCATTCACTCATACATATAATATGTATATACATGCACAAAAGATGAATATCCTTTCCTAGATTTGACTGAGATTCTTGGAGGAAGTTAAAATAGTCCCCTCCCTGTCAAAGTCTCTGCTTGCATGAAGATAATGGAGAGAGAAAGATTACAATGGCAACAGCCTGGCTATTCCATTCAGAAAACTTTGCAATTAAGGGCCTTGGAGGAAAATCACTTTTTGGTCCATATTCTTTCAAGCTCTGCTTTGGCCATAATGTAGGTACATAACAGCTGAATGTGGTTTGCAAAATAAATATCTAAAATCTAAAGAATTGTTCTGCAATATTTCAGGGGATTTAATTACTAATGACCTTCCACTGAAACAAAAAGAACTACTTATATAATCATAATAAAAGTAAACTCAGTGCTATTTGCAAAACCTCCTGCTGATGAACTACAGCTGAACCAATTTTTGATTTATTTCCTTTCCCCCCCTAAAGTTGATAATTCCTACTTCTACTCTGAGGCAATAGCTCTAAGAAAATATAGATGGATGATAAAAATTACTCACAAGGCTCAACATGTGCACATTGGCAGGAGATTAAAAATACGCTTACTAACCTTTCTCAACTCGTCTGCAATAAGAAATTCGTCATGGTATTCATCAAAACACTTTACAATAGTCCCATTTTCTCGAACAAGTCCTTCACAGTACAATCGGTCAAAAAATGACATAGAGACTTGTGTACACAAAATATTTTTGGCATCAACTTTTTTCACTTTAACATCTGAAAGATAAAAAGCATTTGCATGGTATCTTCCACTTGCAGATCTGCAAGATGATCTTTTTGCACCTGAAAATAGCAATAATTAACTTGACAATATCACTATAAGTATCTTATATGAGCAAAATATCATGGGTGATTTTATTTATTATTGGGATTTTATTCTGCCTTTATTATTTTTATAAATAAGGTAGCCAATAATACTCAATCACTCCTTCTACTTTCCCTACAATAACAATCCTGTGAGGTGGGTTGGGCTGAGAGTGATTGGCCCAAGATCACCCAGCCAGCTTTCATGCCTTAGGCAGGACAAAATAAAAAATAAAAAATCACAGACTCCTGGTTTCTAGGCCAGCACCTTAACCACTACCCCAAACAGGCTTTCCATTTAATTCATGCCTTGGGTCTTTTTTCTATACAGAGGAAGAGAGGGGAAGGGGGAGGAGAGGAGATAAAAAACGGTATGCCTTAAATAGATTGCCTTGGACAACCCATTATCATTCAAAATAACCACAGAATAACATATTGTCTTTACTTCTTTTGAAGAACAATAGATACATTTCAATAATTAATAAAATATTATGAAATTATAGCTCAAATATCAAAACTTCAAGTTTTTCTGTTAAATGCACTATTGTTATTTACTGCATATGTATTTTTAAACAGCCTCAATCTTAAAAGCCTCTTGTGAATGTGCTATTGAAGTGAACAGGAAACACTCAAGTATTTTTCTACCAAAAAAATACATATAATTATTTTTTGAATAGCAAATACATGTCTTTACTTCCTAAGTTAGAGTTGAGATGGAAACAAAAAAGAAACAATATAATGCTAACTGAAAGAAGAGAATAGATTTAAAAGGATCCAGCAATACTTGTAAAGAAAAGGAGTTGGCTGGGATTTTTTCCTGATTTTTCCATGCATAAGTATGAGTGAAATGAAAAAAATAAAACATTTTTATGTTAATCTTATGCTGTAAATTCTCATGTAAATTTAACATATTATAAAATGCCAATTTTGTACAGCATAACAAAACTTAATTTAACCAGCACTGAGAATAATTTCAGGTAAAATTAAATTAAATTACACATCTGGGGAGAAATTTCTATACTTAGGACAACATATCTATAATGCTCTTTTGCCAGCTGTGTATAATGTCTAGAGAGTGAAACTGTAAAATCTTTGAAGATGTTACAGCTAAATTGACTGAATGAGAACAGTTCCTCCAGTCCGAAGACACGTACAACACTAATAAGTAAACACCAACACTTTAAATTGCAGTTGAAGTCCAACCAGGCCTGAAGCCAATAGTTTTTTTAAACAAAGCAAAAGTTTGTTCATTTACTACACTAAAATTTGGTTGGTCTGTATGAGTTGCAAGAATTTAGCCATTGCGTTTAGTTATATGTCGATAGATAGATAGATAGATAGATAGATAGATAGATAGATAGATAGATAGATAGATGGATGGATGGATGGATGGATGGATGGATGGATGGATGGAATGGAACTGGGTGGTGGGTGGTGGTGGGGTGGGTGGGTGGGTGGGTGGGTTGGTGGATGGAATGATAAACAGGGCAGACAGGCAGCTAATCTTTATTGTGTTGTAAGAATAAAATCGTTGAAGAAGTATCTTCCAATAGGTGCATGCCATTCAATAAACAGTTATCCAAATGTATAATTATGGATGATATATTGTAAATCTTATCTAGAAATTAATCAAATATAAGTGCTGATCATACTGTTTTTGTTCACACCTCCCTTGATCTTCTAGTGACAAAATTGGACCACAGATCACAGTCACAATGTAAACCTGATTCTTTTAGGTAAGTACAAGTAATTACAATGAAAAGTTTAATCTGCTGATTTCTGCACATGGCCATGCCATTTGAAATCCAAAGGAATATCAGGATATTTTCCCCAAAATTGTTAGATTACTTCTGGAAACCTTTCAAACTAAAAAGGTACATTTACTTTCCTGAGCATAGCCTAGAATAAATATAAAATACACAATAGGTTTTAGGGAGCTACTACCTTGAAGAAAGAAATTGGGACAGAATGAGGACTCTTCAACAGACTTTTAGCCAATGACTTATAAATGACTGGTAAGAAGAACAGAACAGAACAGAAAACCCTCAGTCAACTCTAATATCAAAAAATCTACAAACCTGGGCTGAGGACTTGCTACTCAGTCACATACAAAGCTATGTTAAGCCCCTGTCACACTGCACCAACGGATGGAAAGAGGATGTAAAACGGAGAAAAACACTTGTTGGTTAACGCGATGCTTCCGTTCTGTACTCACTGCCTCCATTTTGCTTCCTCTCTATCCGTCCAGCATCCGTCTATTGCGATTTCATCGCTCAAAAAGTTTCTGAGCTGCTCAAACTTTAGAGCCGGAAAATGTATCCCATCGCGTCCGTTCTGGCACATCCGCTAGCATACGGGCGGACAATCCGTTCTGCATCCCGTCGCATCCGTTATGTCTCCGCTCTCCGGCTAGGTGTAGCTCGCTGCCGGCATCCGCGCACTCACATCCGCTCCAACGAAAGCTGGACATAGGGAGCGGAACGGAACGGACGCGGAACGGACACCTCAGTTGCGTTAGTAGCACGGACGGCAGAAAGAGGATTGAAAAGCGGATGCAGCAGCACACGGCAAAGAAAGCATTTAAAAACGGAAAAAACGTTCCGGCAGAGGGGTACCTATCCTCGGATATTAAAAGGGATGTCTAGAAGATGCTAGACGGGATGCAAAGAACACATAGGGGAAAGACCTAATATTGCCTATAAAAGAGGGGAGTAAAACAACTCACCAATGGATATCACTTTCAAGTCCAGGCAGCCCTGCTGTGCAGACTCGTTGCAGCCTTCATCTCGCCTCTTGCTCTTCACAGCGATGCCATCATGTCTACCCTTGGATCGTGATCACAGTCCTTTTGGCTAGCCACCATCGTTCTTGACAACAGTGCGAAGCGCATCTAAGGCTCATCTGTGAATCTACTATGGGGAAGAAAAGGAGGCGGCCAAGAAGATCTGGTCGCGAATGATGGATCGGGAGACAGAGCAGAGTAGCTGGACTGTACAACAAGCCTGATGGTGGAGCTCAGGAACCGAAGACCCTGCGTGCAGTCTCAGAACTTCATGAGGACTGGGGCCTCCGAGCCATGTTTGACATAAGTTGTTGCGCAGCTGACAACCGCAGGTTGACGCAGCAGAGACGGGCAATTTTCCCGCCCAGCTGGACCCTGGGTTCAAGGTGGCACTCGACTCTGCGCCACCGCTGGCGCTCAGGGACGCACCTACAGGAGCATGCAGTAACGGGGCTGGAGGGTGCCACACAACACCATCAGCGATTGGTGGGTCAGAGAAGTGGTGCGGGCGATGCCATCATCGAGAATACATGGAGAGGCTCCTGCCAGTGCCCCTCCACTGAAGAAGGATGGAAGAAAGTTGCAGAGCAGTGGTATCAGAGGTAGGAAACTTCCCCCCACCGTTGGAGCGATAGATGGACAAGCATTGGACTCAAAAGCACCAGCCAAGCTCGGGGTCCAGCTTTTCTCCACTCAAGGGCTCTTTCTCTTCAGGGCAAATCCATCCTCCTTTGGCATGGTCGATGGGCAAACAAGTTCACATGTACAATTCGATGTCGAACAAGTTCATGATTACATGAACAAGTTCTGTACATCGG
>BHFT01061518.1:0-15437 GCA_004320025.1 Laticauda laticaudata
CATCTGGCCTTAGTGGTTGGGGTCCAGTGTTTAGAGGTTTGTATGTGGGTTCTTGAGTAGTTGGTTTTTAACTGGTTTGGTAGTCAGATTATTCATACACCACTGTCGCATTGCCCTTGTCTGCTGTAGGATTATTATGCTGATGTCTTCTTCAAGGTTAAGAGTGCAGTTTGTTCTTTCTTTGGATAAGTTAGACTGACACCTACACAGAAATGAGACATGACCATTTGGACAGAAGCCGTACTCGCTGCACCACTAACCCACTTCAAACCCTCTGACCCAACAAGAATCAACTGACATTCCACCATGAAGATGTGGCACAACCACGAACGCGAAGCCAAAACAACAGGATCACAGCTCACCAGCTCAAATCCCCCAGCAACTAAGACTAACATGAGCACAACCAAGCCCCCACCTGCAAACAGAACACACCCCCAAGGCCAATCAGACACAGCCAAACCCCCTACCAATCAGACACAAGCCAAACCCCCAACCAATGAGAACACACCCCAGCCAATCAGGAACAAACAGCCAAGCCACCACCCAATCAAGTCACACCCCCACCAGCAGTTAAAGGAAGAAGCCAGCTGCAAGCTTCACATTTATTTCTGAGAACACAGAGCTGAAGAAATAAGCCTTGAAGATGATGAATGAAACTTCATTGAAACATGCCTAGATACTTCCATTTTATGCAGGAGAAAACCCGATAACCAAAGATCCATATATATATGTTAGTCAAACTACTACGATTTTAACCTATTTTCTTTTTCCCCTTTTGATTATTTACTCGATCTTTGTTCCATCCATTGACCAGCAGTTCCAGCTGTCATAATAATTGATTGTATCTTTTCCTTTTAATGCTCAAAGTTATCTGTCCATCTCTTGCACAGTTTTGCTATTTAGAGGAAAATGGATTATTCAAAAATAACAAAACTGTGCAGAGATGGAAACAGATTAACTTTGGCATTAAAAGGAAAAAGATACATCAATATGTTTGAGCCTCTAAGGCAAAGACCACCACATATTGGAAGAAAGTTCCCTCCTTTTTTTACATTTCCAGCACAATTTGGACTCATGTTGGGTTGCATTTTCACTTAATCTTGCAGGGAAGGAGGGTGCCATTCTGTATACATCTTGTTAGACATTTTTCTTTCTTCTGTAAGTCTGGCCATTTTGTAATTTTTGTTTTTTTCTCCTCCAGACTTTTTCTCATTCTGATTAAAAGTATACTTGCATCCTATATTCCTACTCCAGATATCATATTCCCCTTGACAATTTATTCCTCTAACTTTTTAGTAATTATTTGATAAAATTTTATTATATTTTTTTTTTATCTGGGCCAAATAGAATTTTATCTAGTTGTGTGAGTTTCATTATTGATTCCAAATCTTTCTTATCCGTTTTTATCTACTCTGAATTGGAAGATATACCATCTATCAATTTGTTACCCCTGATCTTGAAGATCTGTGCCACAGTTTCCTTGCACATCAATAAGTCTTTATATTTAATCACCAAATTATTATTGTATTTAATATCCAAATTATTTGGGTGGATCATCGTTCCATTGTTGAATCCAGATTGGTATCTTTAAATAATGTTTCTCCTTATTTTCTTTCCAGTTGCGTCAGTAATGCCATCTCTAAATGCAACATTTAATGCATTAAATTCTATGAAAGTATTTCTGGAGTGGTTTTCCTGATATCCCATAAAAAAGCATGGCCACCCCCTCTGTAAGTAAGTGGCCTTCTAAAGCTAATATCTCTTGTGTTAAATTCACCCATTCCTTTCAACCATTACCAAGAAGGCCGCACTATATTACAACTCCCAGTTTGGAAGGGGCCATCCCCCCAACCCAAAACTCCCAGTTTGAAGGGCCATCCCCCAACAATCCTTGCTTTGTCTTTAAATTTATTTCTCTCTCTTTTTTTTTTGGCCAGATGAATTTTGCTGGTTATTTTTGCTTAAGTTCTTCAAAATACTTTTTGTGTACTTTAATTGGTATCGTCGAAATATATACAGAAATTTTGAGAGAATTAGACATTTTAATTTGTAGGCACTACTTAATAATGAGCAGTTGCAGTTCTACCTCAAGTTTCATAAAATCCTTCTTTACCTTTTGCAATATAGTTTATCATAATTATTTTCCTTTAGCTGTTTTGCAATGTGCTTCAGCATATTCCCAAGTATTTAACTTTTCTGTGTCACTTCAAAATCCCATGAACCTTTTCTAATTCTAACTTCTGTTTTCCTGTTAAATTTTTAAGTCATTAATTTCATTTTTTTTCAATTAATTTTTAAATCCTGCAACTACTCCAAATTCTTCTAATTCTTTCATCATTTTTTGTCCTCTTTCAATTGGCTCTTTGGATTAAAAAAAATCATGTCATCTGAACGCTTGCAGCTGATATTCTTCTTTCTTTAACCTTTAATCCTTTTATGTTAACTTGAATGTCTAATATATGTTAGTAATGTTCCAATTGATAATATGAAGAGCAGGGGTGAGAGTGGGCATCCCACTCGTCCCACAAGGAGTCGACTCCTTTCTCTATTTTAAGGGTGGGGGTATATTCCCCGTTTATCATGCTGTTCGCCTGTTGTGTATCATAAATAGTAGTTATATTATTTTTGAATTGGTGCCTAAATTCATATTATAAATTCTTTGGATTAAAATTGCCCAATTCAGGTTATGGAAGGCCTTCTGAGCATCTAAAAACATAAGGGCTATATTGTTTTTGGGGTGAGCTCATAAAATTCAGGGACCATCTAGTACATTTCTTAATATTCCTGATTTGTCTGTTCAGGGAGAAATCCATTTTGGTCTTGTATGAATAAAATCATTCAAAATTATTTATTAATCTGTTTGCCAACAATAGAAACAAATATTTTATAATCCGCATTTAACAAGGAGGAAATTGGCCTGTAGCTTTGCATATATGTCAGGGGTCCTCCAATCTTCCTTTGGGATCAATGAAATCAATGCACCCCTCCATGAGTCCGGCATTCTGGCTGCCAATAAGACATTTGTTAAAAACTTCCACCATAAGGAGTCCGTATTAGTTCACCTTATATAATTCCCCTGGGATCCCATCTGTCCCAGAGATTTACTATTTTTCTGGTTCTCTATTGCTGTTTTTAGTTCAGACCAAGTAATATTTCTTTGTTTATAATTCTTTCATCTCTTCCCCAATTACCTTAAATTTATTTTATCTAAATAGCTTCTTATTTTATACCTTCCTTCTTTTATATACAGTCTTTCAAAATACTTGTGGACAAGTTTTCTTTTTTTGTTTCTATCCCTTGTTGTGTATATCTATTTCCATCTATTTAATTGGTAAATCAATCTGTTTTTCTTTCCCTTTTTAAAGTCTATAGGGACAACCCATCTCCTGGCTATTAGTGTGCTCGAAATAAGTTTTTGTCTTAGTTGAATTCAAATTATAATCATTCTTTCTTGTTCAATTAAATTCAATTTGTGTTTAGTTATTGTCATCTGATTTTGCAATCTTAAATCCTTTGTGGGGTATTTTGTAATTGAATTTCTAATATATTTAATTTTTTGTTGTATTTTATTTTTCTGGGTGTATTTTTCTTTATTCCTCTTGGCATTATAAAGATTGTATACCTCTTATTACTGCCTTCATTGTGTCACAAATATTTTGTTCGTAGTTACTCCATTGTTATTTTCTTTTAAGAAATAATTTAATTCCTCCTTAAGTTTGTTCCATATATTCTTTTTCTTCTAATTAACTGTGTATTAATGGTTCACCTTTTCCTGGTTTTTTTTTTTTTACCTCTCCAAATTATTTGAATTGGATTGTGGTCTCCCCATTCATTAGGTAAAATTTCAGTCTCTTTTATTTCATTTGCTATTTTCCAATTCATCTATGCCATGTCAATTCGTGTCCATATTTGGTGGGGATTTGAATAAAATGTAAAATGTTTTTGCTCAGGGTTTAATCTTCTCCATATATTAATCAAATTTAACTCCCTCATCATTTCCATACATGTTTTTGGAAGCTCTCTTTTTTTTCTGTTCCTCCGCCCAATACCATGTTCTTTTTGATAATCAGCAATAGCATTAAAATCCCCTATGATACAAATATTTCTTTTTTTTTCATTTCTACTATTTTTTCATGCAAAAACTTAAAAAACTTTTTTTGCTCTCCATTTGGGGTATAGATTACCACTAAAATGATTGGGATAGCATTAATCCAGATCTGCAAAACCAGAGTTCTTCCATCAGAGTCCGACCATATCAGCTCTACTTTCATATTCTCTTTCACATACACTGCAATCCCTTTCTTTTTCCCAGCATCTGTCGGTGCAGTAAATAGTTTCTCTAATTTCGGGAATTCTAAATATTTTTCATCAGATTTCTTTATATGAGTTTCTTGTAGGCATACTATGTCACCGTTTTGCTTAATTAGTTTAGCTATCATCCTTTTCCTTTTTATCATAGAGTTTAAGCCATTTATATTAATTGACAATATTTTCCTTTCTTCTTCCATTATTCAGTTTTGTTTCACTCTTTGTCTTGTAACAACTCCAGTTTCTCTTTGTGCCTGAGAGTATATCCTATCTTCTTCTCTCTCCTGGCATGACTGACTGTTTCCTTGATTTCCCAAGGCTATATATCTATTCTTATGTTGGTCTTGATCTTCTTGGGAGTTTGATACCAATTAGTCCTTACTGCTCTGTTCTTCCAGGCCTACCAACCATTCATAAAGTTCCTGGGCCTTTTCCATAGTATCTATTTTAATTTTCCTTTCCACCCATGAAACTATGTTGTCTCCTTCTTTAGCAGCAGGTAACACTCTGTTAGGTAAGCCTTTGCCCACTTTCAGCAAAGTTATCAGTTGTACCTCCACCTGAAATGTGGTTAGGCAACATTACTTCATGTTTTAATCACACTCTGTTGGACTAATTACAATGGGCAGAAGGAATAACCTTCAGGAGCTGCCACAGCCAAGACAAGCTGATGTGGTTTAAAAAAACTGACAGAAATTTGAGAAAACATGTCAGACATGACCCTCTTTAATTGTCCTGAAGATAAAAGGATGAGAAGCAAATCCAGACTTGCAAGGTGTGAGAGGTATTTTACTAGGGTTTATGTTTGCTGGGTTGGATGTGAGTTTTTTGTTTTTGCTTGGGTTTTTTGTTGTTTGCTTTTACTGTGTTCAAGTCAGTTTTTGATTCCTGGCAACTGTGTAAACTAGTTTCAGCAGTTTTCTTGGCAGGTTTTTTGGGGAAGTATTACAGTTTGTTCAGAATTCAGATTTCTTTTATCTTACCATTGCTTTGGTAGCAGCTCTTTTTCCTTTGCCTGGAGGTCATTCTCTTCTCCCACTATATCTATGACATTATTGACTATTTACTAGGTTATTTAATAAATATATGAAGTATTCTGTATGTATATGCATGCCTGTGCAAGGTTGTTGTACTCTGCACATTTCTTGTGGATTGGATAGCCTACTGTATAAAAAAGTAAAAGCACAAAAAGTCCAAGATCACACACACAAAAGAACCCAGTGCTTTTAATATGGAAAAAAAATCAAGAAGTATAGATATGCAACACTGAAATTTTTTTAAAAATCCTGTTGAAATAAATCTACAAATAAAAACAATGTTATTTAATAATAAAATGCATTTGAATCTGAAATAGTTTAAGGACATTCACTTCATTAAGCAATGAAGAATTAAATCTTCAATACAAGTAAAAGAGATTTAAACCTATTATACTAAATATGAATTGTTCAAGAGCTAAAATATAAACAGAAGGTGTATTTATTCAAGGTTATCAAACTCAAAGCACACAAAAATCAGATGATTGTTGAAGTAAATCACTATCGATGAAAAATGAACAACATGCCACATGAAGTTCCAGGCCTTTGAAATGAAATATTTACTGAGCCTTGAAAATTTGGGAAAGGGTAAATGCAACACCTCTCTGCCTTTCACTAAAATAACATGACTTCCTCATAAGCCTTAAAGAAATATCACTATTTTAAGAATTAAATTAACAGTAGTGTATTTCATAATGTATCAGTATTCTTTAACTAGGCACAGGAGAAAACCTGTAAAATGCCAGGCAAAACAAAAACTGGAAAAATGCAGCCCTAGCTGATGTACAACACACTTTTCCAAATCATTTTTAAGAATGAGTGTTGACCTCATATTCATCCTTCCCTAGGTGGATGTCTTTGGTACATATAGAGAAGGAGAAGAACAAGAAAGAAAATCTTACCCAATCCCACCACTCTGTGGTTCTAACTCCTTCCACTATCTATTCTTCTAATATATTACCCTCGAAGAAAGCAGCCCTTAATTGAAAAATTGCTTCTACTGTCTAGGAACAATACTGTTCCAGCCAAACCATTCATCATTTTGGCCCCAGTGCACAGTGAATTGAGATGAGATAATGGACTCATCATGAGGCCAATACCATCATGCTGAAAACCAAAGAACTTGTAACATGTCCAGATTATATTTTTGAATCCTAGTATTTTTATTTTTTAAATGGCTGAAATCTCATGTGCTGACAAATTTTGAAAACATTTAAGTGAACAAAAAAAAGATAAAGTACATTTTTTAAAAAAAGTTCATAAGTTCGAGGGCATGACTTCTGATAGTGAAATAGTTATAATTTAAGCTACTTATCTTTATCCTATAATTAGTGAACCACAGAAAAAAACTTTTATTAACCATGCATATCTTGGAATACTTCATACAATCCCATTGTCATCTGGACTAAAGGCTGGATTTGACTATTTCTTTTGGAAACCTCCTATTTCCTTTGGATTCTTATAAAGCAATCAAAGTTCTTAGCAATGCTCTACCTCTCAAATTAAAATTTCATTTCATTTATAAGGATATAAGGCCATGCAAATTATAAGGGAGGGGGAAATGTCAGGTTAATTACATGAAAGCAGAGGTTCATATTTTAATTAAGCTTTAAGTGGAGTTCCTTAATTGCTGTTTGATTTTTGCCTTCAGATATGATGATATCAAGCTGTTTAAAGGATACCTTTACTGATTAAATAATAACAATAGCAACTTAGCAATGATTCAAGAGCCAGAGAAGCTTAATGATGTGCACATCTTTCTCCTTCAGAATAGCTTTCAGTAGACTCAATTTCATCATCTTATTCAGTTGTATTTATGTGCAGGAACAACCCAACATCTCTGCTGCCCTAGGTGCGAATTTGCATGACAGCGCAGTCCATGAATAGTTTAGTAGTAAATTATCAGAGTGACTATGAGATGGAAGATCAGAGGTTGAAGAAAAGTTTGAGATTTTCATTGAGGAACCACTTATTTGCCATTCAGCTTCTTAACCACATCAGGCCAATCAAGGGAATTGATTCTTGTTCAGCAGAGCAGCAGTTTAAGAAAAAATCTGTTTTGGATTTTTGAGAGATATACTGTATTTCATTCATTGTTCTGTTTCTTTTTCATCCTTATCCTATTTTGTAATATAGAAATTTCTGAAGGTACTTGGACGTGATTTTGTTATTTGTACTGTGTAACAATCAATTAAAAAAGCAAAAAAGTAGATTGCTTCATAAAAACTTACCATTGAACAGTTGAATCCTTAACATTTACATCATCAATGTTATTCATCTTCTAATGCCATTCTTATATTTAATATTTTATTTTTCTCACATTATTTTCCATGATTTTCAAATCTTGATTAAATATCAGCTGATATTTATACAGATACAATATCAAAATGCATGAGATTATATCTTATTATATCATGAGATTGTGTTCCCAAGACGAATAGGGTTCAGTGCTTCTGGGACGTAAATGAGATATATTCCTCAATTTACAACAGTTCATTTAGTGACCATTGAAAAAAAAATGTTCAACCAAAAAGATAGTACTTAGTGAATTTGCTATGAATAAAGATTGATACAGGTAGCTTACAACAGTTAGTGTCTGTTCAAAGTTATAATGGCACTGAAAAAGTGACTTATAGAAATGCTTAATAACAATTATTTTTTAAAAAGTGACTTTTGACCATTAGTTACACTTGCGACCTTTGCAGGATCGCCATGATCATGTGATCAAAATTCAGAAGCTTGGCAACTGGTCCATACTATGGACTGTTGCTGTGTCCCAAGGTCATGTGATCACCTTTTGCAACCTTTTGTAACCTTTTGACAAGCAAAATCAATAGGGAAGCAAATTCATGTAACAATCGTGTGACTAAATTAACAAGTACAGTGTTTCACTTTACAACTGTGGCAAGAAAGAACTTAAAATGGAGCAAATCTCACTTAACAAATGTCTCACTTAGCAACATAAATTTTGGGCTCAATTGTGGTCATAAGTTGAGGAGCACCTGAATTCTTATATTTATTAAGTTATGAATAGTCAAAGCTCAGTATGTAGTTATGAGTTTGTACGAATATCATTCTTCAGTCATCTCTCCAAGAGAATCTACTGCGGTCTCCCTTCTTTCTTGATTTCAGTTTAATCCAAAGAGAAAATATCCAAAAAAATCTTCTCTTATGGAACTTTTTCAGATCAGGAGCCCAAAGGGAAATCCAAGCGCAATTAAAAAATGTGCAGCAGAAAACAACACAAGCAATAGCACCTCCTACAACTTCCAACAATAAAATAAATCAAAATAAAAGTGTTATCACTTTGAAAACATGGTAGAAAAATATTTCAGATGATTCAGAAACAAAAATATTGTAAGTCATCTGATAACTTGTCAGGGAAACTGATGCAGGATTAACTATATCCATATTTTTCACAAATCAAACAGTGAATGACATTCTTTAATGAAATTATCCAAAGTAAAACTTTCTGCTGCTGGAAGGATGTCCTTCTCACAATGTGCACTTTGCATGGAAATCTTTATTAATGTATGCTATGCACATCAATAAATACAAATATAACAATCATGCCTCCTTGATATCCTTAAAAATTATATTTCTGCCCATTTTGTTTGAGTGTGAAAACTGTATCACCTTCCAAGGTTCACTTACATTTACTGAGCAAAATACAAATCAAATTGGATTGCTGTAGCACAAAGTGAATAACAAAGAACTTTTCAAATTAGAAAACCTGTATTGTATAATCACTAGGGTTTTGTGGAGGTTTGAGCTTTGGAAGATAGCAAAATGGTAGAAACTGTTACCGAAGAAAAAAACTTATATTGCTTTTGTGTTTGTAAAACCTCTAAAATAGAGACCAGAGGAAGGTCTACAATTCCCAGACCAGGTGTGTGTGTGTGTGTGTGTGTGTGTGTGTGTGTGTGTGTGTGTGTGAGAGAGAGAGAGAGAGAGAGANGAGAGAGAGAGAGAGAGAGAGAGAGAGAGAGAGAGAGAGAGAGAAAAGAAAGAAAGAAAGAACAAGAAAGAAAGAGGAAGGGAGAGAAAGAAAGAGGGAAAGAAAGGAAGAAAAAACAAGAAAGAAAGAGGAAGGGAGAGAGAGGGAGAAAGAGCAAGAAAGAAAGTAGTAGGGAGAGCTGGGAGAACTGCACGGTTGCTTAGCTTGCTAGCCAAATCCTGGGACAGTAGGGGTGAGCAGCTAGGTAGGCACCAGCCAGTACTGTGGGGAAGCCAGTGGGGAAGCCAGCTAGCCAAACCCAGGGATGGTAGGGGGGACAGGTAAGTAGCCCCACAGGCAGGATGGGGCTGCACAGTGGGGAAGCCAGCCAGCTGAACTTGAGGATGGTAGAGGCAGGTAAGCAGGCCCCAGCCAGTGCCATCGGCAGTATGGGGCCACACCGGTGGGGAAGCCAACTGAGCCCAGGAATGGTGAGGAATTGCTTCCTATATGGATGTGAATCCTGGGTTTTGTATCAAAGCCACATCAAACAATGGGAAACATTTCACATGCAAACTTTCCATTCCATGGTTGGCATTCTTTGACAAGAGTGCATCTCCAACCTGGAGGTCTTGGCCATGTAGAGTCTATAAATAATGATTCTCTGATTATTAAAGCCAAAATGAAATTGATGAGACATCATCAGAATTGATGACCACTCTATGCCTCATTAGTTGCTGTATAGTATAATGGAATCTGGGAAGAAACCTCAAGGTTGGAGAAGTTGACTACAAAGACACTGTAAAAGTGTCTTATGCCAGTATGACATCTAGCCAATGAAAATAGAACATGCAGCTACTGACAGAACCCGCTGGTGTTCCCAGTACATGAAGCCTCCACCAGCTAACAGTGGACCACTAGTGCCCCTGCTGTGCTTCCAGATTGGAATTGCAAAGCCATCTCCATGTCCACAGATGAACTGCACAACAGAGTGTCTTCTTTGAACCTGGATGACTACCATATTAAAATATTTTTTTAAATGCTCACCTCAATCCCATTTATATTGAGCTATTTTGTAAATTGCACCCAGACTAAATCCCATTGTGGTCCTAAAAGTAACCATTTGCTGAATTTTCCTGTGCCACAGAATTTACAGTAAAGTGTGAATGTTGTCCTACAGTAAAGTGTGAATCTTTTTCTCGGTAGGAGAAAGAAAAGTAAACTGAGCTAAAATATGCAAACAGAAGAGACCTTGTAAGCCTCTTAGTCTGTCATCTTGGAAGTATCATTAAATGCAGGAATACAGGATTTCTTACATTTAGAGACATAACAAGTCTCTACTTGAAAAGATTCATGGACACACTGCACCAATACCCTAGTATTGCAGGCTAAGGTTTGCATATTCTAGAGTAATGTACCGTATACCTTAAGAACAAAGTCAGATTTTGAGCAGTCTTATCTTTACCCTTGTAATTATTCTTAGAAAGGCAGCATTCATTTTGCTTTACAGTCAAAAAAATAAGAAAGCCTCAGGGGAAATAAAAAATTATCAATAATATTCCTTCTTTACTTCTGACATTCAGGCATGCCCACCCAAAGTTCACCTTCGCTTATTCCTTCAGCTTTTTCTTTCAGTGAATAAGTAAATGAGAACATTTTGTTGTTTATCTGCTAGATTGCTCTTGGGATGCTTCTAAACAAAAGAGATATTAGAAAGCACGAGATACCAATGGTGTAACAATTAGACTCTTATACTGGAAAATTAGGAAACCAAAGTTTAAATTCCCACAAAAGAATTTACATCCAAACCTCTCATAAAACTCATTGCAAAACTAAAAATGGAAGGTCATACAATTTGCTCTGCTTAGAATAATAAATATAAGATATTGAAGAATATAGAATAATTATCAGGAGAATTGAAAATGGAACCTATTATCATCTGTACATTTGATAAAATGTTGTAAGGCAGAATAATTGCAAAGAAAAAGAATCCTTCTCTAAAAGAGCTCTTAGTTTCAAAGAAAAATAAAAAGCACTAGTCTGTGAACAACAATTTGGAAATTCAACCTTGCAATCACTATGTTGAGTAAATTGTGCCCCAATTATTTTTTTCAATGATTTGTAGAACAAAATAAAAATGTCTTTATTACACAGAGAGAGTGAGATCCTGTGCCAGATTCTAGTACACAAATAAGTAAGCAAAATAAGCTTCAAGTCTGTCTGCTCTAGTATACATCACATAAAAACTTATTCTAAATTAACTACTCAATAACGTATCTCTACACCTTCTCTTATACTGCACTTATGCAGCATTTCCATTTCTGAGCTCCAGAAATTTAGATGGTCTATTAGATCACTGCAAATAAACTGAAAAATATTTGTCACTGTTGTTTTATAGCTTTTGCGACCCAAATCAAATTGCCCTATATTTACCAGCTATTCGTATTTTGTTTACAATATGATAATGGAAACCAGTGACTATATCATATCAATCACTTATTTCACTTATTTCATTGAGAACTGGGCTTAACACCTGCAAATTTACATACACTTGTGTTTTTTCAAAGGCTCCTAATCATCTGATATTGTTTGATGAATGGCTTGATTAGAGGGTTTCATCATCTTTATCATCAATCATCATCATCTCTGGCCTTCACTAAAGCCACCAAAAATGAAACTTTAAAGATATGGATACCACACAGATATTTCTATATATTTCTATGGAAAAGAGTTCCACCATTGAAGACTTTATAACAGTGGAGATACCTACTCCATTCTCAGTGGGTTAAAATCAGCCATCAGCAATGTTCTTGTGAAAGTGGTTAACATGAGACTGAAAAACAGGAATCTTGGGGGAGAAATAGATACAGTTCAAGTCTGGCAGCAACTCCAATTGAAAGCTGACATAACACATTCCCATTGCCACTATCACCATAACTTTCAGTTTACAATATAGGAAACTGCTGTGCTGAAAATCCCAGCAAAATACTACATAGAGAGAGACCTTCTGTCAAGTTCAGCATGCACCAGCAATTCTTAGGACGTGCTATTCCACAGCTGTCCATAGCAACTCATAGTACTATTTCTAAAGTGAGGATATCATCTTCCATTTCAAGTATTCTGAGGTTTTAATAGTAGTATTGCTGGGTAGAGAAATTGGCAGTTATAGGAGTTTTCTGGGCATAATCAAAATGTCAAAAACTTGTCAGAAAGTGACTTTGCAAAAAGGATGAAAGTTTCCCTATCTACAAAATAGCTGCTATGGATATTCACAAAACATTCAACCCTCTAGCTAACAGCTCAAGCTTTATCCTTTGTTTTCAGGACAAATAAAGAGACTTCCAAACAAAATACTGAGCTCTAACTACCCCCCTATGTATTGTTCTAGAACATATACTGCCCTAACTTTACTTATAAAATTGGAATAAATCTTCCTTGATCTATCACCACCACCACAAAAAAATCATTGGGATTTAAATTAGGAAGAATTGGAAGCATTCTTGGAAATAAACAATACTTTACTTGGATGGCACCCTTCACCTGAAGTAAATATCCTTTTTCCTATCCTTTTTCTTAATTTAAAAAAAATCTTATAAAATAAAATAAAACTAAGATAAACCAAAGGACTTTAAGGAGATGTCTGCAAGTTGGTTTTCATTTGGTTTCCATTGTACATTTGTCCCATATGCAACATAAATTGCATTTTGATAATTATAAAACTTTAAGATGTCTAATAAGTATTGTGTATATTATGTGTTTGTTATATTTAAAGCCAGTCTTTTTTTCCATGTGGTATACATAGCATTTTCCACCCACTCACAATAGCCCACCTGTGAGATAGATTTGAGTTGAAAGAATGATTCATTGAAAGTCATCCAGTGAATTTCCATGCCAAAAGGTGACTTAAACTTGGGACTCCCCAATCCTAGTTATATTCTAATCATAATACTCTCATCTACAATGTGTTCTTCTTTCCATACCACAGTATTTATACAGTTCCTCTTGTTATTAAACTTATTATATAACTGAGAAATAAGTAATGTAGATGCTTCCATTAAAAAAAAATTAAACTAGTTTTTAAACAAAGTTGGTAAGAAAGTTTTCAAATTATATCTTTATCTTTCCGCCATTCAAAAGTGTCAAACTCTTAATAATTTTTTTAATTGGTTGTCAGTATTGCACCTGTAACACAGACTCCCTTGTCAAACACTGTTAAAATTATCTTCTATTTGTTGACAATAATTAGCAAATTGACACCCTTTCTATGCTTAGAAAATGCTAAGTAATCAATTTTGAAAAAAGATCAGATGTAAGATAGAAAGGTGTGAATCAGTCTGTCTGTTCAAATGTACAGAAAAAAATATCAAACTGGAAGAATATTGGTTGAATAAATCAGATAAACTATTCAGCTTCTTCACTAAGGTAGAGGAAGTTACAGTAAAGGCATCAGAAAACAATGGGTATGATTGAAGTAAGTTAAACATTTTCATGTGGCATTGATTTTAGAGAAGCTAGTTAACTACAGCAGGGGTCCCCAACCACTGGGCCCCAGACCGGTACCGGTCCGTGGATCATTTTGTACCGGGCCACAAAGAATGAATGATCGTGATTAAAATATATATAAAAATATGTTTTTAGTAAAGAAATAGTAAAGAAGACCTTTACTATTGGGAAAGAATTGATTTTGCCGGTCCTTGAAAAAGTGTTTCTGCGTGAAACTGGTCCCTAGTAGAAAAAAGGTTGGGGATCACTGAACTACAGTATGTCTTATATTTTTCCAAAAAAAATCAATGAAAAAGTATTAACTTTGGCTCAATCTTATTAATGTTTCTTTTCCCAGCTTTACTAATGTTACCCATAAAAATTCACATACCCATCAGGAAATACAGGTGCAATCCTCATAAAATATCTGGCTTTGTAGAGACTGCTGCCTTTAAAAAAAATGTAGATAATGTATGATATAACACAATATATCCAGCTCTTCTACCAAGAAATTTTGGTATAAATCCAGGGGTGTGATTCAACCGGTGTAACAGTTTGGAGCATTTGCTACTGACCTTTTCCTGCAATCCCTGTGTATTAACAGCTGATGTGCGGCAATCCACTGTGCCTCATGAATCAGCTGAGCTTGGAAACTAGGATATAAATCACAGACTAAAGCCGGAGCGGGAAGATGGCCCCAACAGCTGATCATTGGAGTGAACCCACCTGATCCTCAGAGCTACCAGTTCATCCAAAGCTGTAGAATCTCACCCCTTTATAAATCTTATAAACTATAGTTATCAGTCATAGGTTTCTACAGATTCTATAGATTTCCAAAACCTGCCTTCTTTAAATTTGATGACTCAACAAGTGGTATTCAGTGTTGTATTGCTGTACAGACAGAAACACTCCAGATAAACTGTAGAAATATGATTTATTCTCACAGCTTTTTTATGCAAGACTGGATTGTGAAGAATTAATTTTTCATACAATGTGATTGTTTTAATTTCCTGTCAACTACAAATAAAATGTTTTCTTCTTTAAACCCTGTAATTAAAAATATTCTTGTTCTATTTTTTTTCTTTCAGTGCTTAACATTTGCCCCAACAAATTCCTCATTTTATTTTCAAGTTTGCTATTGGTTCATAACCAGATAATTCCTTTGGTTTTTTTTCAGAGAAATGTCAGCAAGAGAACTCATATTTGATCGTCCCTAACACTACTCAATCATCAATGTAATGTGATCCTTTACAAGTCATTAATGGCTTTTATCCTGCCTTGTGGCAGTCTAATTATTTTAAACAAATATATAAAACAAGAAAATGGAAGAAGATCATCTAAACAATTTCATGACTGAAATGCCAGCTTCATAGCTGGCATTTCATTCCTAAAATAGGAATGCTTCATTCCTAAAATAGGAATGCTTTTTTTAATGGATGAATGAAGATATTACACCAACTTAAGCCCCTGTCACACTGCACCAACGGATGGAAAGAGGGTGTAAAATGGAGTAAAACGGAGGTCATCCGTTGGTGAACGCGATGTATCCGTTCTGTACTCACTACCTCCATTTTACTTCCTCTCTATCCGTCCAGCATGCGTTTATTGATGTTTCATCCACTCAGAAGGTTTTGAGCTGCTCAAAACTTTTGAGCGGAAAATGTATCCAATGCGTC
>BHFT01061520.1:0-22938 GCA_004320025.1 Laticauda laticaudata
TCATGTGGAAATCCAACAGTCATTAAAAAAAATCAACCAGACTTATTTTGTCATGTTTTAGAAGTCCAGCCAAAGTGCAGGAAACATGCAGCAGAACAAATTAGAAGATGAACACTGAACTAAAGATTATTTTCTGTTTTAAAATATAGTTTCAGAATGTAAGAGTTGGATTTTGGGGTCTGATGGACGCTTGGGTCGCACCAACAATCTCTCTGGTGCAACATCTTAGCTGCTCTTATTTTGGGAAATGACACCATGTGCCACTTTCAAAGCCAAGAGACTGCCATAAACTTGATCACATTCACTTTGATCACATTCACTTGTTGGCGTTGTTTTCCAGGAACTGATATTCAGAGGAAACCCGCCAAAATTAGATTTATGTTGTATTGATCCTGGTAGGGTCTATTTTGAGCACAAATGAGTCAGGATCCAAGTTGTTTGTCAAATTAAACATTCCTTTCAAAATCCTTGATTTAATGCAATATCTAACAGAGTGCATCCAAATATCCCCTGGGTTCATTCACATAGACTCAGATATAATGTCTCTGTAATATACCGAGAAGCATTCCTAAGTAAATTTACTTTTAAGGACTAGCAACCCTTAATGGGTTAATCTGAATGTATCAGTTAACATGATGAATCACCATGGACTATTTTCTCTACTTTTAAAAAAGGACACCCACAGAATCACTTTTGGGGCTACAAACTTTATAAAGAGGACAAGAGATGGCGTTCTGGTTTAAATTTGTCAAGCAGGGCTGTCCAGATTGAACTCCTTACTCAGAACTTGGCAAAAGTAGATCTTTTAATGCTGACTTGAGTGAAATCATATACAACAAAAAATCTCTCTCTGAGATGATTAAATTATCTCTTCCTTTTACCATCCCTCACCTTAAGGCCCGGTCCCACTGGCCGACGGACACAAAATGTATGCATAAAGGACACAGCGGACAAGCAAAATTCGCGGCACGTGTGGTGGGCTCCATCCGTTGTCATCCACTCCAAAAGTGACGAAAATTGCATTGAACAGAACGGGAAAAAGACGGACATAGTAGTATGTAGCGGGCTTGTTAAACGGGATGTCATAGGAAGCCTAGCAGAATGAAATGGATGAAGCGCGCATGACACCTCCGAAGGGCTTCCGGCGGGAAGAATTTCGAAGCAGACGCATAGCAGAAGGGGCGGATTGCCATAGTGGATTAAGCGGATGCATCACGGATGCCTATAGGAAACAAAGGGGCATTAGCCGCACGGATGTATTATCGGATGCAAAGCATTCACTGTGCATGGCGGGGAGTATGAATTGCATCAGCTCCGTGGATATAAAAGGATGGCAGCACGGCATGGCAGGTCAGCAATACAGGGAAAGATGCTGCTGCCACATACATCTAGCAGGAACACCATGCGTTCATCAGTCAGGCAAGAAAGGAAGCCCGTGCCTACTCGTCAAGCCCTGGCAAGGTTGAAGCAAAGCGCCAGAAAACCAGCATCCTACCCCCTGACACTGACTCTGAGCTGCTCGCTGCTCTGTGGTTGGACCCAGCCCCAAGGCCCTCAAAGCCCTGCTGCTGAAAGGGCCCTGCTGGCCTGAAGCCCCTTGAAGGCCCTGCCTGCCTGAAGCCCCTGAAGTCCCTGCTGCTGAAGCCCCTGAAAGCCCTGCTGAAGGGCCCCTGCCAGAGGAGGAAGAGGCAAGGAAGGAGAAGGAAGAGAGGAAACAGCCTACACCATTCATAAAATACCTTCCTCTCGTGCCTTCCCGTGCCCGTCCTGTCCGTGCCTCCCTGTGCGAGGAGTGGCCGGTGCTTGTGAACCAGGGCACATGGTCAGTCTGACCGCTAGCAGCAACGGGGAGTCATCCTCGTGGAGGAAAGCGCGGCAGCCACATACGTGTATCGCGAGCACCGAAGAAGAAGCACGGCAGCTTGGAGAGACAAGCAGAGAGCCTGGGGTACACTGCAAAAGTACTCCTAGCGATGGTGGAAGCACATGCCCACACACCTGGTTTGGCAAGCTACACTCAAAGAAATCTGGGGCAGGGAACGCTGTCAAGCTCACTGACCGAGGAGATGTAACGTCATGGCCAAGTGCAGTTTCCTGGAGGGGTGAGATCCGCCACCGAGGAACAGCTCTCTGGCACACCCCTCTCCCTCAGACAGCCACAGAACAGCTGCTGGCCCAGGCCAGGAGCAGCTGCCCTGTCCAGGCAGTGTCTTCAAGAGGGCCCCACGGCAGAGACCCCCCACAGCTGGCACTCCCCATGCAGCAGACTGGACGATCCTGTGGAGGATTGACCCCTGCTGTCACAAAGGGAGGAGAAGCAGCAGCCACCAGAGGCCAAACCCACCCCCACCCCCACCTCCACTCACAGAGGATGCAGGCAGAGAGGCAGACTGAAGGGCCAGGACCACAGTGTGCTGTTGGAGATCAGGGACACAATGAAAGACCAGCCACAGAACTTCTCTCCCAGCTGGTCCACAGTGACATACCATTCCTCGCGACCGGAAGCCCCTCATCACCTACGTGAGCCAGAACCCTGGCAGGGACTTGCCTGAGTGCCCAGTACCAGGCTGATGAAAGCAGAAGATCACAGCGCTCTGCCCACAAACCCTCAAGGCCCAAGCTGAAGTTGCTCCTACCCAGTCCACATCTGCTCCTTCCACCCCAGGTGATGTCAAAGCCCTTCCACAGCTTTCAAACAGCCCCTCACCTATCAAGGCTACGACTATTCAGGACTTCCCAACAGCAGAAGCAGAATTTCCCCAGTCCAGGCCCAGCGTTCATTGGATGCACAGGACGCACTCCTCACCCAGCTGCAGACCAGACAGCCCCCACTACACTCCTCCCTTCCTCCACCCCCACAGCCAAAGCCGTCAATTTGGACAATCTGTCATCAGTATTGCTGGACATTCTCAAAGTCCCTGGTTGATGAAGCGCCTCTCAAACCTCATTGGGACTGAAGTCAGCTCTCTGAGAGCTTCCTGAACACACCATCCCCGGGTTGTACCCTCGGGACCAAGGACCCCAATGGTGCCTCAGGACCAGCACTTTTCAAACCACAGCCACCTTGCACAGTCCCTGCCCGCCTTTAACAGCTGAGGCACAATAGGACATGACTTCAGAGTACTGAGAATAGTGTCAGAGAACCTTGAGTTGTTTACTTGTTAAGTTTATTCTTTGCTTAAGACACCTTGACTTGCGTACATTTTGCTTATTGAATAGGTCATAAAGTTTAACCTAAGAAAGTTTCTCTTTGCTTAACACAACTATAATACAGTTTACTGGTTCCATTTTGCTTTATTTAATAAAAAGTCATTAAAGTTACCCTAAGAAAGTTAATAAAGGTTATCTTTGCTTAAGACACTTGGTTCATTTTTTTACTTAATAAAGTGTTGGTGAAAGTAGATATTTCTGTCTGGAATTGGCTAGTCTAGAGAAAATAAGAAATAGGGGGTCATGAAAGCAGTGTTCCAGTATCTCAGGGGCTGCCACAAAGAAGAGGGAGTCAAGCTATTCTCCAAAGCCCCTGAGGGTAGGACAAGAAACTAATCAAGGAGAGAAGCAACCTGGAATTCAGGAGAAACTTCCCAACAGTGAGGACAATTAACCAGTGGAACAACTTGCCTTAAGAAATCACGGGCGCACCCATTACTGGAGGTTTTACAGAAGATACTGGACAGCCACTTATCTCAAATTGTATTGGGGCTCCTGATTGAGCAGGGGGCTGGACTAGAAGACCTCCAAGCTCCCTTCTAACTCATTCTGTTCTGTTCTAGTCCTATTGCTATTCTATTATTTCTTATTCTACTCTATTCTATTCTGAATCACCAAGAACGCCCACCACCAACACTGACTCAGAAAGAGCCAGTAGTCCTTTCATTCCAACCCTAAGCTATAAATATTCCCCTTTATCGAAAGCTTAAGTGTTTGAAGCTTCCAGGAGAAGCCATTTGGCAATCTTCCTTTTTCAGGAAATATATGAATGAACTCAGAAATCTCGCTTAAATCAATGAGCTCAATGGTCTTTCAAAACTGGCAACACTAGACCAAATGAAAGGTGAGAACTTTAGAAAGCTGAAGCTTGAAAGCAAGTCCCGTTCCATGGTGTGTGAATTGCTTCTTGTATTAAAGCTGGCATGTGCACCCAGCTGGGCTTTTCTTGCGTTGCTTTGTGTTAAGGGTACAGCTGCCAAGTTTTAGCCTTGAACATGATGGACAGAACTCGAGCTGCTTGTTCCTGGGTAATTGGGATGATATCCCAAGAGGTTTGGCAATCTCTGAAGAATGCTTGGAGTGTTGGCTACCAAAGAGGTACTCAAGAACCATGACAAGCTAAATGGGCTCCTGAATTAAAATGATGTGGACCAATGATTTAGAACTTTGTGAATGGTTAGATAGGAAAATAGAGAAGTAAAATGTATTATAAAAAAAGGAATGGTGTAATATGCAAGACAATATAATGTAATGATATTATATAGTTGAATATAATGAAATGAATTGTATGTTCTCAGATTTGTTAAAACTGAGATTTGCTCGATAAGAATTACGTGAATTTGTAGTTGAGACTAATAATGATATAATCATAATACAATATAATACAATATGTATAGTTGACTTATATAATATGAATGTATGTTTGGAAGGGTAAAACTGTTGATACTATGACACTGCACAAAAGAAATGTACCAACCGACACACTGTATTTTGGAAGATGGTTTTATGTTGATGTTTTATGTTTGTGTTTGTTAGTGTTTGTCTTTCAAAAAAATAAATAAAATAAATAAAAAAAGAACTTTGTGAGGATTAATAACCAGAAACTTTTGCTGATATGCTGTAGGAGGAAGAGGGTGAGCCAATCATCAAATCTTTTTCAGCTTCAAAGTCAACTGGATATATTTAAGGCTCTTTATTTCTAACATACTTTATAGATTTATTCCAAAATAACTGAAGGAAGAGAATGATTGGGGGGAAAATAGAAATCATTATCTTCTTTTAATAACCTCAAAATCTTTATTAATCTTTCTAGAGTCTCAACATCTTTTTTTACATCGTGGCGATCAAAACTGGATTATTCCAGTTATATTGTAACTGGAATATCAATAATAACTGATATAACTGTTATATCCAATAATACTGGATTATTCCAATATACTGCAGTATTCCAAGTGTGACCTTACCAAGGCCTTATAAAATAGTATGAACACTTCAGTGATTAAGTGATCTTAGCAACATAAATTTGGGGCTAAAACTGTGGTCCTAACTGGACGACTGCCTTTATTTACCAAGTCAATTTACCATGTAGGATCTTTTCGCCAAAGAACATCCATTTCAAGACGTTGTTTCATGCTGAAATATATTTAGAGAGGGGAATGTTGAGAGCTGGTACACCTGTCCGAGGTTTCTTTTGTGAGATAGTTTTAAATCACACTTCTGTGCAAGGCCTAGTTTAAAAATGGAAGATCCAGGCAGGAGAGGGATGGAGCAGAAATAAATCCAGATGAAACAGCAGGGAAATTAAAATCGTCCATTGGCCCAGGAGGACACAGAACGATCCATCAAGAAAATGGGAACTGCTTTGGCATGATTCCACCCCAGTATGAGATGCACTCTCTCGATGGTGGTTGAAGACTCATCAGGAGGAAACCGCAGCCCTCAGCTAATCTTGCAGAATCCTCTTCCTGCGAGCTTCTTCTGCATGCGGTGCATAGACATATGGAGTCATTCTGTGGTCCAAAGTCATTTTTGCACGTAGAAAGCTCACCCAAGATCTGATGCTGTGGGGGACAGCACTCATAACGCACATCAGCTACGCATGCTGTGCCACCCACCCAGTTGTAATGGTTGTCGTCTTTGTGGTCAAAGAAAGCCAGGCTTCAGCCCCTAAGCCCCCTGCCTATGTAGGCCAGACATAGAAAAATGTAAGAATCCATTCCTTCCTTCCTTCTTTCTTTTCCTCCCTCCCTGCTTCCCTTCTTCCTTCCTTCCTTCCTTTCCTCCCTCCCTTCTCTCCCTACTTCTCTTCCTCCTTCCTTCCATTCATCCCTCCCTTTCCTTCCTTCTTCCTTCCTCTCCTTCCTCCCTACTTCACATACTCTTCCCTCCCTCTCTCCCTGCTTCCCTTCCTTCCTTCCTTTCCTCCCTCCCTGCTTCCCTTCTTCCTTCCTTCCTTTCCTCCCTCCCTTCTCTCCCTACTTCTCTTCCTCCTTCCTTCCATTCATCCCTCCCTCCCTTTCCTTCCTTCTTCCTTCCTTTCCTCCCTCCATGCTTCCCTTCCTCCTTCCTTTCTTTCCTCCCTCTCCCCCTACTTCTCTTCCTCCTCCCTGCTTCCTTCCTTCCTTTCCTCCTTGCTTCCCTCCCTCCAGTGCTTTGGAGAATAATTTGACCCCCTCCTCTTTGTGGCAGCCTCTCAAATACCCTTAATCCTCTTAATGGCACTTCTCTGAACTTTTTCCAAAGTCTCAACGTCTTTTTTTGTAACGGAGTGACCAAAACTGGATGCAGTATTCCAGGTGTGGCCTTACTAAGGTTTAATATTTCACATTATTTTAATTCTGTGCCTCAGAACTGACTCTCCCCCCCCCAAAGCCTGGGAGAAGGTGGGGTGGGAGACTGAAGATGATGGGGCTGGCTGCATTAGAGGAGATTGGGTCCAGGTTCTTGCCATGTTGCCTTTATTGTTTTTATGGTGCTTTGGTTTGTACCACAGTCTCAATATCTTTTTTTGTCACTGGATGCAGTATTCCAGGTGTGGTTTTACATCAGGCAACAAACTGGGCTTGATTGACCCCCTTTCCTGCCTGGCAACTCAAAGCAGTTGCTGTGTTGTGCCTAATGAGAGGGTGGGCCTGAACTGACCCATATCTCACACCGTGGGTGAGGTTTCCACCAGGGGTGAGATTCAACTGGTATGACAACCGGTTTGGTGAGCGCGGGTGCTCCGCGTTTAAAAAAGCTAATACTTACCTTCGACTGCAGCTGAAGAAAACAGCTGAGGCACGGCAATCCATTCTGCCACGTGAATCAGCTGTGCTCTAACCAAAAGACCTAAAGCACAGAAAACAGCAGGGGTGGGCGGGCCCACAGACAAGGAGTAATGGATGGAAACTGATCAGCTTGGAAATAAGAAGAAGTTGCCGATGGAGGTTGTGGGAGCTTCACTGGAGGCTTCCAAGAAGAGACTGACTGCCATGTGTCAGGAATCGGGTAGGGTCTCCTGCTTGGGCGGGGGGTTGGACTAGATGATCTACAAGGTTCCTTCCAACTCTGTTATTCTATATTCAATGGAACAGCTTGCTTCTAGAAGCTGTGGGTGCTCCATCTTTGGAGGTTTTTAAGAAGAGATTGGGCAACCGTTCATCTGAAGTGGTATAGGATTTCCTGCTCAAGCAGAGGGTTGGACTAGAACAGGGGTCGCCAGCCTTTTGGACCTTGGGGTCCAAACCACCAAACTCATAATTTTAAATCCCAGGGACCACTAACCAGTTCTGTGGATGTGGCCTAATTTGTGGGTGTGGCTTGGTGGTCATGTGCCTGGCTGGGCATGGCTTGTATTTAAATATTGTAAATATTTATATAAATATTGTTTTTTTTTGTTAAAAAAGAGCAACTTTTACCCAAAATCAGGCAGATTGAGTTGCTCACNTTGGCTACTTGAGTCCATCATGTAAAATTTGCTTGCCATGAGTCTGCACTGAATAACAGAATCTTCAGTGCCTAAGGGAGGTTGGCTGGGCTTAAAAACAGAGCTGAAGATCTTAAGACTAGCTAGAAAGCAAGAAATCCAACCATTTCTTGCTTCTAGCTAATCTAAATTTCCCAGCACTGCAGAACAGCTGATGGTTGGAAAAAGGGAAAATAGCAATTTAGCAGGCAAGTTTGCTGGGTAAGGAGTGAGTGGGTGGGGAGGGTTCCTGCAAGCCATGTGCACGGTGCAGCCTTGTGTTTCTGTGCAGCCTGGATTAATTGCTTTGGAGGGGTACTCTGAGGGTGAGATTTCTCTGCGGCCATGGCCCACTGGTTGGCAACTGCTGGACTAGAAGACCTCAAAGGTCCCTTCCTTCCAGCTTTGTTCTTCTCCTATTCAAAGCCACGCACCTGGTCTTTAGGATGCCTTTCTGAAGGAAGGACGTCCATTGGAACCCGCTGGCTAAACCTACAAAATTCTTTGCATCCAATGGAACAGAAGTTGCCTTTGGAAGTTGTGGGAGCTTCATCACTGGAGGCTTTCAAGGGGAGACTGGACTGCCATCTATCAGAAATGGTGTAGGGTCTCCTGCTTGGGTAGGTGGAGGGTTGACTAGATGACTTACAAGGTGCCTTCCAGTTCTGTTAATCTGTCAAATCTGACATGCTCATTGGAGCAAGCCATTTTGGATCCAGCTGGTCGTTGGAACAAGGGACGGAGTTTGCCTGAACTGGGAGAATCCCATCCTGGTTTTCACTCATTTTTCCAAGTCGGTTTATGTAATTAATGGAGCCTTCCTTCCATATCGTTGACCTGCCAACTGAGGCATGAAAGCAACTGTGCACTGGGACAACGGTGAGTTTCTTCCACACACTCTTTTGACCATGGGTTGGATTCAAAAATTTTAACAACTGGTTCTGTGGGCATGGCTTAAGTGGTGGGTGTGGCTTGATGGTCCTGTGACTGGGTGGGTATGGCCAACTCAATATCACTCACATCGAGGCACACATCTCCTCGCCTGGCCTCTCATGACTGTGGGGATGCTGCAACAGTCATAAGTGTGAAAAATGGTCATAAGTCACTTTTTTCAGGTCCATTGTAACTTTGAATGATCCCTCCACACAAGCAAATACCAGCAACAGCAACCAGCAAAGGAGGGGAAAAAACTCCAGAGAAGTTCCAGAGACAGGAAGTCTAGTCCTGCCAAGAATGTAATCAGGGTTAACGGAGAGGCAGTTTCTGTAAGCAACACCAGAATGTTTCCTTCCTGCCTTCCTTACAGGATCAGACCAGTAATTTCTTCTAACAACCGGTTCTCTCAACTGCTTAGAATGTTAACAGCCGGTTCTAGCGAATAGGTGCAAACTGGTAGAATCCCACCCTTGCTTTCAACCCTAGAAAGCCATTCAGATCATCACAGCCAGGAACCCTCTGGACTAGTATATGAACTGCAACCTTTGCTTTTTAAGAGTGCCGATCCTGTTTATTCTCTCCAGCTGCCTTTCCTTGGACCATGGATGGATGGAAGCCAGGCAGCTCCTTATGATAGCCAAAGAGAACTTGATAAGTGACCATAATAATAAAACTGTATAATCCTGATTCATTTCTTGAAAGGGAAACAAAGTGGGCTTGGCTTTGCTGCCTTTGAAATGGGCACAAGAGATAGGAAAGGTTGCAATCCCAACAGGAACGAATTGGAAGCTGGGCAGCCATTCCTGGAGAATTCTTTTCTCCATCTTCTCCTAAACACCCAGCTTAATTTTGTTCCCTAATTTCTAGTTTCTTGCCTGGGTGTGTTACCTTCCTTCTCTTGTCATCTTTTTGGATATTTTTGCAAATAGGAAAGAAAGGGTTGTTTTTTTTTGCACCACAGTTACACTTTGCTTCTCAGGATGTTTCTCAGGTGGAAGCAAGCATCTCACAAAAGAAGAACGACTCACATGGAGCAGCTAGGGAGCATTCAGATTTCCTGGGCTTCCTTCAACTTCTCCCTTTTTAAGGGCAGCCTCCAAGAAAGAAGGAAAGTACTCAAGAAAAGGGAAATGTGTGTAACTCAGCAGGGTTGAAACGGGGAATCCTTGGTGCTCTCTGAGATTGGTTGTTTTCTTGCAGACATTTCATTATCCAACTGGGTAACATCATCAGTGTGATGGGCCAGTTCAGTAAGCAGTGAAACAGGTCAACCCAACTGTGCAACCTGTGGACCAAGATAGGGAGTGAACTTGGCCAAGGGATGCATAATTCATCTCCTGATCTGCCAAGTTCACACTACGGAGTTCTTATTTCTCCATTTCATGCTAATCCCGATCCAGATAGAAACAGGGGCACCATACTTTATCCAACAATCAACACATGTCTAGTTGTCAACTTCTCACCTCTTTCCTTAAATTCCCCTTATGGTTCATTCTTGTCAACAGCTTTAGTTCAAAAGAGAACAAATTCTCTTCCAAAAGACCCACAACACATCGCAGATCCAAAGTTTGCCAGTGAAAACACAACTGCTTCATTCCTTTCCCAGTGCTGAAGATTTGATTCTTCTCCAGATGGAAATAAAAACAAGAAAAATATGTATCATGGGGTATCTCCCTCCCACCCTCCCTTCCCACCTCTGTGTGTGTGTGTGTGTATGTGTGTCTGTCTGTCTGTCTGTCTATCTATCTCTCCCTCCCCGTGTCTGTGTGAGTGTGAGTGACCTTTGATTTAGTGAGGCAACACAATGTCCCAGCTCCCAATGACACGGATCAGCTTCGTGCCAGCTGGGGCCAGGCAGAGAAGTGTGCTTGCTTGGCCATGCAACACAACTATTACTAATATGGAGGCATACTCCCCTGTTGAGAAAGGAACTGCAGCAAAAGCAGCCGAGGAATTTTTCTGAAAAACAATCAGTTATGCCACAGATACTTAATCATCCAATTGATGTGCTGATCAGCCACATTCTTTGCTTTGTGGTTTAGCAACCCAGGCTAACCCAGTCCAGAGCGAACATACAATGTTGTCTGTATTTGGATCTGTTGGAAAAAGTTTTCCAAAAAGGCTGCAGTGCTGAGCTGAACTTTTGGGGGTCAAATCACTTTTATGCAATAATTTGAAATGATAATAAGGCTTTACACAGCAGTAGTGAGGACACACGTGGAATATGGAGGATATTTTGAATGAGGAACAGTTAAGGGAACTAGGTACATCGAATAGAACAAAGAACATAGAACAGGGAATTATGATGTAACTTTAGAGAGAGTTTAAAATATAATTTTACTTTGTAATAAATTATAACTTAAAAACACAAACACAAACACACACACACTCATACGTATAATACTTATACTTATCATCGTCAGAAACTATAACTGCATAAATATTTGCATCTTTTTCTTTTTCTTTTACTTCTTCCTCCCCGCTTTTCTGATACTTTTAGCTTTCTCCTTGTTTTCTTTTTCTGTCTTTTCTTTTTTTCACTTTATATTACTTTGTATTAGTTTTTTAATCTTCTTTTTTTAAAAAAAAAAAAACTTTAATAAAATTATGCTGAGAGCAAAAAAAAATCAATGCTCCATTCTGAACACCAGTTGCCTGTGCCTTCTTCCATTAGATACTACTTTCAGAGACACCTGACATATCACACAATCTGAGACCATGAAAGTTGCCAATGTCTCCCGATGTACACATTATTGCAATTCCAGGAAGCTCAACTTCACAAAGAATGAGCTATGCGAAGAAAATATTAAAGGGAGGGGCAGCAAATAACACCCCCCCCGCTTTTTTTTTTGCACTAGAGTAAGCTACAAGTCAGCAGTGACCCTGGATGTATCAGCAACAGCATTTAGACTTATATAGGACTTCACAGTGCTCTACAGCCCTCTCTCTAAATGGTTTACCAAGTCAGCCTATTGTCCGAACAATCTGGGTCCTCATTTACCCATCTTGGAAGGATGGGAGGCTGAGTCAACCTTGAGCCAGTCAGGATTGAACTGCTGGTAGTTGGCAGAGTTTGCCTGCAATACTGCATTCTAACTGCTGCACCACCACAGGAAAGGGGAAGGGAAGGGAAGGGAAGGGAAGGGAAGGGAAGGGAAGGAAGGAAGGAAGGAAGGAAGGAAGGAAGGAAGGAAGGAAGGAAGGAAGGAAGGAAGGAAGGGCAATAGCGCTTCGACTTATATACCACTTCATATTGCTTTTACAGCCCTCTCTAAGTGGTTTATGCCCTAATCTTTCAACTTGCCCCCAACAATCTGGGTCCTCATTTTACCCATCTTGGAAGGAGGGAAAGGCTGAGTCAACCTTGAGCCTGGTGGGATTTGAACTGCCAAATTGTCGGCAGCAGGCTCCAGCAGAAGTAGCTTGCAATACTGCACTCTAATCCACTGCGCCACAGAGGTTCTTAAGCCATTGATGGACCTGAATTTTTCATGTGCATTTCATTGAGTTCCCCAGGAGTGGTGCAGTGGCCTAGGGGTGGAGCTCTCACCTCACAATCAGGAGGCTGTGAGTTCAATCCTAGATAAAGGCAGGTATTTCTCTCTTTGGGCACACTAAGAATATATCTGCTGAACAAAACTCCGCATTAGCAACAGGAAGGGCATCCGTCCAGTAAACACTCGGCGAGCTCCACTCAGTTGCCCATATTCCACCCCACAAGGGACTATAGGGTCTTTATATGAAGATGATGATTTAATTGAATCCCCCCCCCCCGCTTTCTCTTGTCCTTGTTCTCCAAAATCTTTTTGTCTCTTCTTTCTCTGCTATTCTTTGCATCATTCCTCCAATGCTGTGCACCAGCTGCAGATATTAAAGATTCACAGTGACAAAAGCAGCAAGAAGCCGAACGTCACCAGCAACTGCTGGGGAAGAACTGTGGCTTAAGAACCCCCTTCAGCAGAAACAAAACAAATAACCAGAACACAATTCTTTTCCCCCTCCCCTCCAAATCCACTTCATGCAACAATAACCAAAAAGATAATGACTTGCTTTCAACGGAATTCAAGCTTGATTTAGGCCTTATGAAGATTTTACAGCCAGAAAGTCTGGCTACAGCTAGATTCCGCTTTGTTTGGTTGACAAAACTTTCTCTGTATTAAATCATCTGCTTTCACTGCATGATTGGGGAAGTGGCAGGGAACCATATCCGATCTGGTGCTACAGATGTTTAGCTCCGGATAAATGTTTTTTTGTGATATTTGCATTAATGGAGCAGCAGTCCAAGGGTCCTTCCTTCCTTCCTTCCTTCCTTCCTTCCTTCCTTCCTTCCTTTCTTCTTCATCCCATCCATTCAACTCAGTAACGCTATATATTCCCAAGAAAGAAAAGAGGAATCCAATTTTTCAATTATCTTCTTTCTTCCCCCTGCCTAAAACTGGAATTTTTCTTCTTCCTTCTTCCTCTCTCCTCCTTCTGTCCTCCCTCCCTCCCTCCCTTCCTTCTCTGTACAGCTATTTTATGACCTTTTTTTCCTTTTCCTTTTTTCCTTCTTTCTCCATTCCTCCTACCTACCTTCCTTTGCCCTCCCTCCCTATCCCTGACCCCCTTCTGTCCCTTCCGCTCCTTCCTTTCCCTCTGTACAGCTAATTTCCCTTTTTATTTCCTTTGGCTTCCCTTTTGCCTTCCTTCTTCCCTCATCCCTCTCCATCCGCTCCTTCTGTTCCCTTCCCTCCTTCCTTCCTTCTTTTCCCTTCCTTCCTCTGTACGCTATTTTATTTCCTTTTTTCGGCTTCCTCCCTTCCCGTTCCTTCCTTCCTTCCTTCCTTCCTTCCTTCCTTCCTTCCTTCCTTCTTCCTTCCTTCCTTCCTTCTTCCTTTCATTCTGAACCCCCTGCCTTTCCCCTCTCAAACTGGCCAACCTTCTGGTTGACTAGGCCCAGCAAAATTTAAAGCTATGCACTATGCCCCTAATGCAGGAAGGATAAGGTTTTCCCTTGTCCAGTCATGTCTGACGCTAGGAACTTCTCTCTTTCTCAGCCAGCATTGCTGAAGACACCTCCATCGGTCAGTTGCCAACCAATGATTTATATTGCCAAAAGCACCACCTGAATGCTGTTACCCTTTCCACCCCAAGGGGTTACCTATTTATCTTACTTGCATTTGCAGGCTTTTGAACTGCTGGGTGACAAAGCTGGAGCAAGGAATTGGGAGGCTCACCCCATACTCACAGCACTTTGGTGTTGACTTTCCAGCTGAACAAACTGGCCCTCTTCCACGGGAAGGGCTGATCAAGTTCTACATCATTCTTCTGTGGAAGGCTGATGGGGGAGAATTTGTTTTACCTCCAACTTTGCTTCTGTAGCAAAGTTTCCTCAATATATCTGTCTAATCAAGGGTCTATCAGCTTCTGATAAAACACAACAAGGGAGAGGACAAGGGAGAGAGAGCAATTTGTTTATTTACGGAACTTCCTCAACTGTTGGAAAAGCCAGATATTGTGCTTCTGTATCCTTACTCGCAGGCAACTAAACATGGTCACCAGAGAAAGGAAAAATGGCCAAAAAGGGAACATGGTTGCACAATTCCAAAACATTGTTTGCAGGCATTGAGATGTGGAAGGATGTACATATCTGGTTCACTCATCTCCGATAAGCAATAACTAGCAACTTAGATTATGTGCACCTCCATACTACCACCCTCTTACAATACTAGACAGAACCGTATCAACAGTAGAGACCTCAAATTTCTAAGTTCTAACTATATCACAAGACCTACAAAATGGACACCTAACATGCAAAAACATCATAAAAAGCACAGCAAAGAATGTTCTTTCTTGTGGCCAAACCTCAGGAAGCCTCAAACTGCCCCAAGGAGCTGCTGATCCAGTTTCCAACAGAGGAATGACTGAGTCTGGTCAATCTGCACCTCTGTAACTGTCTGGTTTGGTTTCTGCAACCCAACAGGAAAGACACAGACTTCAGAAGAATAATTAAGGATGCAAAAAAAAAAAAAATGCTACGCAACTTGCCTCTATGGCGGACCGCTGTATGCTGTAATAGTCAAAAAGAGGGCTGTGAAAAATATTTACAGACCTCTCAACATCCTGGACACTAAACTGTTTCTAACTCCTTCCCTGGTCAAAATGATTGCTATAGAGCCCTGCACACCAGAACAACTCGACACAAGGGGAGTTTTTTCCGCCGAAAGCCATCAACTCTGCTAAACAAATAATTTCCTCACACTGTTCAACTATTTACAAAGTTACACCTACTATTACCGTTAATGCTTCTCATCCACTCCTTATCATCCATCCTTCCACTTGAACTGTTTCCAAGCATGATGTTGATTGTTTGATTGTAAAGCCCTAATGACTATTCATTAATGTTGTATGTTATGATTCTTGATTCTTAAGAATGTACCTTTTCTTTATGTATACTGAGAGTTATTTTGCACCAAGACAAATTCCTTGCGTGGTCCAATCAACACTTGGCAATAAAGTATTCTAATTTCTGTTCTGTTCTGTTTTCTGTTTCTGTTTCTATTCTTATTCCTATTCTATTCTATTACTATTCTATTCTATTCTATTCTAATTCTATTCTATTCACAATGCTTTTCCAGTCCTCTCTAAGTGGTTTACAGAGTCAAGCTTCTTGCCCTTCCAACAATGTGGGTCTCATTATTTATCCACCTCGGAAGGATGGAAGGTTGAGTCAACCTTGAGGCTGGTGGGAACTTCGAATGGTCAAATTGCAGACAGCCAGCAGTCAAGCAAAAGAGCCTGCCAGTACTGCACTCTAAACCATTGCATCATTTCAAGGCCTTAATCTCTCTATTGAAATAAATGCTGAGAAATGTTGTGAGTGATGTTATGGATCAGTCTCTAGCTGACACAATTGAACTGGTTTTGGGTGTTTTAAACCCCATGATTCATTTATTAAAACATAGAAGTAATATGTTGAAAGGGACACCTTTGGAGTCGCAACTCCCTGTTCAAGCCAGGAGAATCTACAGCCATTTCAGATAAATGGTTGTCAGTTCTTTTGAAAAGCTTTCCAGTGATGGATCACCCACAACTTCCAGCTGTTCAAGTTTGGTTGAATCGCTTTGCTCAACGTTAGGAATTTTCTGCTTAGTTCCCAGGTTCTGCTTTCCTCCTTGGTTTAGCTTCCATCCATTGTTTCTTGCCTTGCCTTTTGGTGCTTTGAAAAATAGAATGACCCACCTCAATCTTTGTAAAATCCGCTCAAATATTGGATACCTGCTATCATGGTCTCCCCTAATCCTTCCTTTTCATTAAGAACTAGATATACCCAGGTGGTACGTCCAGTCCTAATGTACGGAGGTCTTCCATAACTTGGATCTTCAAAACTTTTGGACTTTAACTCGCCAGAATTCCCCAGCCAGCAACTTTTAAATCCAAAAATCTTAAACTTGCAAAGTTTGGAGATCCGCTGATTTTAGAACACTCTAGGCAACTGAAAATTCTTCCATTGACTCAGCCGCACACACAATTGAGAATATATCTGCCTGCTGAATATTACTCTGTGCATTGGGTGACAGGACAGGTCATGCCGGCCAGTAAATACTTGATCAATTCAGTTTTGCCGCAAGCTCTAACCCCGCAAGGGGATTAAAGGATTATAAAGAGATGATGATAATTGATTGATTAAGCCCACAAGATTTTTTAGTCCCAATTTTGCCCAATGGTGGATTAACAACTATCAATTTTTGAGAAAGGTTCTCCCTCGGAGAAGCTGAGGGATCGAATCCAAAATTCCTGTATTGGAAATACGGGCTTGTTTTGCCCCATTCTCATAATTTCTCTCATTGCCTCTGAATAGCATTGTGAAACCTCTTTTCTTAAAAAGATGAATAATAATCAGTTAAGAATGCACTGATGCATTAATATGCAGTGAAGCTGAAGTGAAAGACGTGAATTTCATTATCAGAATAAATATTCAAGATAGTAAAACAGGTATGCTTAACTGTGGGGTTTCTGCAGATCAAGCTCATGGTTTGAAAGCACAGGTTCAATGATGGCCACTTTTCTCAGCCATTCAGTTTTAAAAATCTTTCCAACTTTAAGGAAAATCTTCCTTTTGGGAAGATGTTGGTGTAATTGGTTCTTCTTTGGGTGACGGCAATGATCTTGAATGGGATTTGAACGTTGAAGTGGTCCTACAGCCTGCCCAGCATGTCACATCGACCTTCTTAAAAGCCCAAAGAGGAGAGAACCTTACCAAATAGAGCTTGGTTCCAATTGGGAAGAATGTGAGTTGCCAAAGATGCTGATAAAGTTGTGAGGCTCAATTCCACGAGATTTTTGGCAATTTTTGGCAACTTTCTTCAACTTACTTGGCGCTCTAAACTCTGTATTGTTTATTCACAGATAATTAAAATTTCCATATATGGCTGTTTAGTTTAACTCGGGTATTATCCAACGTAATTGTAGTTCTGTTAAACGTTGTAGAACGTTTCAGCAGAAATCTCATCCTGGCCATCATGCAGGCTTCTGTATGGAAGTGTTGTGCTCACAGTTTCCTCTGTTTCCAAATTTGAGGCTGGTCTATTCTTGATTGGCAATTAGCCTGGGTTCTGTGTTCATTGGAGCTTGGAGTTTGATTGATTGGTGTTTCTGGTTTCTTGGTCTGTTTTGGTGGCTTTTTGATTGGCTGGCAACACTCTGTTCTGTGTTGGTAGCTTTCAATGCAGCTTGCTCCGTGTGAAAGGACGGCTGCTATTCATCAGCAAGCTGCTATTTCATTAGCAAGCTGGGTTTGCACCTGGGTGCCCTGGTGCGGGGGGTGTTTGAAGCTGGAGGTCTGCAGAGTGGAGTCTGGTTTGTGCCAGGTGATTGATTGTGTTTTGCCCTGCCTGGTGTGTTGGAGATCTTTCTATTTGAAGAATGCGCCTTCCAATGATTGAGCAGTCTTGCTGGAATCATCTGCTTTACTATTCAATGCTGTCAGGTCTTTTTTCAATCTCTATGGCTTCTCTGATGATTCTGTGGCTGGGTTTTCTATAGTGGCTCGGGTTTTTTTAAGTGCCCTTGAAGTTGATGTTGTGACCTTGTAGTTTTCATGTTGTTGGACTAGTGAGGAGGGTGTGTTTCCAGCTTTTTTAAACTCTGCATTATTTGTGTTCATCTAGGCGGGTTACTTTATTCTTTCTATTTGGTCTGTCCAATGTATGTGGCCGGCATGATGTACAGGGAATTTCGTATATGCCTTGGTTTTGCCGGTCAATTTTGTCTTTGGGGGTTTTTCAAGGATGGCTGCTATTTTTTGGTCTGTTTTGAAGGCAGTCTTGATTGATGCCTGTGTAAGTAATCTTACTGGATTTTATGCTGTAGTACTCTTTGTAGGGCAAACAGCTGTTCCATAGGTCGTCTGTTGGTCTTCTAGGTCTCTGTTATGTCTTGGTGTGTTTTTGTGGATCAAGCTGGTGATTTTGTTTTTGTGACACCAAAAAACCCCCACTAGGGCAGCCGACCCAGGGCCAGAATCAAAGGATGCCTGAACTCTGCAGCCTGCTCTCCATAACCAACCATTTGTTCCTACATTTAATAAGCCATATCTGATAAATATCAATGAACCGTTGACGTGTTTGCAGGGTTGCTAAGGAGACACTCTGCTCCTGCATTTGCTCACTGGGCTGCAAAATAAACACTGCATATCAGAGGGGGCCTTATTGCTGACTTGGCCAGTGGAGGAAGGAGTGTGTACCCTGGGCTGGTCTTCACAGAATTGAGAATATAGAACCAATAGAGTTGGAAGGGTGCTTGGAGATCTTACATTCTAACCCCTTGTCTATGGCAGGAGATCCTATATCATTCCAGACAAATCTCTGCTTAGTAGAGTGGAGTGGAGTGGAGTGGAGTGGAGTGGAGTGGAGTGGAATGGAATGGAATGGAATGGAATAGAATAGAATAGAACAGAACAGAANTGGAGTGGAGTGGAGTGGAGTGGAGTGGAATGGAATGGAATGGAATAGAATGGAATAGAATAGAATAGAATAGAATAGAACAGAACAGAATATAGAATAGCACAGCATAGCATAGCATAGCATAGAACAGAACAGAACAGAAAAGAATATAGAATAGCATAGCATAGCATAGAATAGAATAGAATAGAATAGAATGGAATAGAATAGAATAACAGAGTTGGAAAGTGACCTTGGAGGTCTTCTAGTCCAACCTCCTACCTAGGCAGGAAACCCTACACCACTTCAGACAAGTGGCTCTCCAATCTCTTCTTTAAAATGTCCAGTGATGAAGCCACAATCTCTGGAGCCAAGCTATTCATTCTACTGGTTAATTGTTCTTATTGTTACAATATTTCTCCTTAGTTCTAGGTTGGATCTCTCTTTCATAAGCTTCTACCAATTCTTGTCCTACTTTGGACTCCCTCTTCTCTGTGACAGCCCAAAAATATTGGAAGATTACTATCAGAACCGTGATGGTGCAGTGGTTACAATGCAGCATGGCAGGCTAATTCTGCCCATTGCCAGTAGTTCGATCCTGACTGGCTCAAGGTTGACTCAGCCTTCTTTCCTTCTGAGGTAGGTAAAATGAGGGCCCAGATTGTTGGGGTCAAGAGGCTGTAAAGCGTTTAGAGAGGGCTGTAAAGTACTGTGACATGGTATATAAGTCTAAGTGCTATTGCCATACCACCCAAGTCCTTCTCTTTGTTAGACTAGACATACCCAGTTGCCTCCATCATTCATTGTAAGGTTTAATCTCCAGATCCTTTATAATGTCATCTCAGGTGTCATTTTATCAATGACACAGGTGTACTTTGAAATCGACATCCTCCAGATTGGGGGGGGGGGGGNNTGGGGGGGGGGGGGAGAATGAGACTTTCTAATTTTCTGCCAAGGTGTCCATATGTATCCTTCTCCATAAAAGACAATGTTCTATCAGAAAAGCTGCCAGCAGTCTTTCCTGGAGATGAAAGTCTTCTCTCTTAGGAGAGACACCAGCTCAAAGTCTGGTTGAAAGAGGAAGAACCATGAGATGAAAGAACAAGAGGCCCAGAGTTGTCCATCAACAGCTGGCAGTGCCTGGAGAGCTGAATGAAAAGCAGCCACATGGAGTAGGGTGGCTGCAGACTTCCAATGAAAGAGATCTCCATTTTTGTCATTATTTCTTATGTCTCCACCAACACACAACCATTGAGCCTTTATCTGCAGAAGCAGCCAGCAAAAGATACAGCCAAAAGATGTGCATCACACGGCAAAACTAGCTTAGCACACCTGGGTGTTTTTTACAGATCTCTTCCATCGTTTGTTGTCGCTTTTGGCATTTTATGATCCCTCTGTAGCCCATCAGGTTGTGCCAGGAAGGACTAGGGAGGTGAAAAACAGCAAGCCAATATCCGTGGCATTCAGTTAATGAATATGGAATTTGGTTTATGACCGTCACATTTGGTTTATGACTGCCATGTTAATTTAATGAGCCAGAATGCAGTACTGCAGGATACTTCTGCTGCCTGCAATTCAGCAGTTCAAATCTCATATAAGTCTAAGTGCTATTGCTATTTCTATTGGTGTAGTGGTTAGAGTGCAGTATTGTAGGCCGGCTCTGCCCACTGCCAAGAGTTTGATTCTGAGCAGCTCAAGGTTGACTAAGCTTTCCATTCTTCCAAGGTGGGTAAACGAGGACCCAGATTGTTGGGGGTGTTAGGCTGACTCTGTAAACCACTTAGAGAGGGCGGTAAAGCACTGTGAAGTGGTATATAAGTCTAAGTGCTATTGCTCTTCTTCCTTCCTTCCTTCCTTCCTTCCTTCCTTCCTTCCTTCCTTCCTTCCTTCCTCCCTCCCTCCCTTCTCAGCCTTCTGTCCTTCCAAGGTGGGTAAAATGAGGACCCAGATTGTTGGGGGCAAGAGGCTGACTCTGTAAACCACTTAGGGAGGGCAGTAAAGCACTGTGAAGTGGTATATAAGTCTAAGCGCTATTGCTATGACTACCAGACTCTGGAACAGCTTTGTTCCCTATGCCATTTGTCTGGTAAAATCGCAATATTTGTTTTTCTCATCATGTACACGTATACATCCAAACTAGATTGTGTTGTTTCTCTGTGTCATATAATATTTGTAGGTCTGTGCATAATTTTGCCAGGATGATCCCGCATTTGGCTTTGCAGCTCACAAAAATACACAAGATTGCTGCATTTAGCCCAAAGCTAAATTAACAGAATAACAGAGTTGGAAGGGACCTTGGAGATCTTCTAATCTGCTCAAGCAGGAGATCCTATACTATTCCAGACAAATGACTGTCCAGTCTCTTCTTAAAAGCCTCCAATGTTGGAGCACGTACAACTTCAGAAGGCAAGTTGTTCCACTGGGGAATTGTTTTCACTGTCAGGAAATTTCTCATTAGTTCTGGGTTGCTTCTCTCCATGATTGGTTTCCATTCATTGTTCCTTCTCCTGCCTTCAGGTGTTTTGGAGAATAGCTTGGCTCCCTCTTCTTTTGGGCAGCCCCTCAAATATTGGTACACTGCTATCATGTCATCCCTTGTCCTTCTTTTTACTAGACTAGTGAAATCCTGCAACCGTTCTTTATATGTTTTAGCCCCTCGCCCCTAAATCATCGTTGTTGCTCTTCTCTGCATTTAGGGCAGGTTAAAGAATGGCTTTGTTTCCAGAGGCTTTCTTGATCAAATCAAACTTTTTTTTTATTTGCGATCCAAAGAGTGATGAAAAATAGCCCTCCACAGAGATGGCAATCTTTTTCCTTTTTCAGCATATTTCAAATTTAGCTGGATAGAAGCATAGTTATTGCCGGCATTGATCAACCATTATTGGACTTTTATGCACCTTTAGGACATCAGTCACAACTTGGCAAGATGAGATGGGCAAATTGGGCAGTTTTAACTTCTCATTTTGCTAATATCTCAAGTCTCATTCTGTTTGGGAAAAAAAAAAAGAATTCCTTCACAAAAAAAACCAACAACATTGCCCTGTTTCTCCCAGCCTGTGCATTTCACTCTGCAATTCCCTCCACTCCCTAATGTATACTGTAGCTGTAAAGAGATTTCCCCTAACAGAATGCATTTTGCTGCAGTATTATTCAAGAATGGAAATATTTTTCCCTTAATATGATTTCTTATTGCCTGCATGCTATATTGCAAACAAAGACATAAAATAGATGAATTTCATGTAATAACTTTTTCGGTCGTATCTCACTACAAAAAAGTAGCATTAGATAAGTTGGTGTTCAAATATGAACGAAAAGAATTTTTGCCATTTTTTAAATTCAATTATATTCCTGAGATAAAGTTCTTATGCTCAAGAAACATTTATGCAGTAAAGCCTTAATCATGTCAAACCCTTTGCTGTTCAGCCTTGATTTGGTGAGGTGACTAAAAACCCAAATTTTAGCCTCTTTTTTCCTAATATCACTAGGAAATATCCTAATATCCCATTCCTTTCATTGCAGATTTTTTTTTAAAAAAAAGCTTGCACTAACATTGGCCTGTTTGTCCATTAATATGCATTTCATTCTGTGATTTCCCCCAAAACAGGCAGTTCTCAACTGACAACAGAACGGTCATTTAGTGACCATTCAAAGTTACAACGGCAGTGCAAAAAGTCACTCATGACCATTTTTCACGCTTACAACTCTTGCAGTCCTCCATGGTCATGTGATCAAAATCCAGGCACTTAGTAACTGGTTCACATTTATGACGGTTGCAGTGTACCAAGGTCACGTGATTCCCTTTGGCAACCTTCTGACAAGGAAAGACAAAGGGGAATCCGGATCCACTTAACACAACCGTGTTACTAACTTAGCAACTGCAGTGATTGACTTAAAAACTGTGTCACAGAAAGGTCGTAAAATGGGCCAAAATTCACTCAGCAGCAGTTTCACTGAGCAACAGAAATGTTCCGCTCAATTGTGATCATAAGTCAAAGTCTATGCATGAAGAAGAGACTTTGCTTTAAAACATGGCTTAGCACAACGTGAAGGAATATAATTACCACCAGCCAAAGATTCTTCCTGTCAGCTACAGTTGTTTGTGTTCTAATATCCAATTTTGATCCCAGGAGAGGCCAACTGTCACTGGGCTACGGAGATGATTACTTAGTAGGGTAATAAAATGACTACAAGAAAACAACCCAAATTCAGAGAGCACCACGGAATCCCCTGTACAGAGATGTGGGAAACGATTTCAGGAGAAGAAATGTCATAGATTAATGGAAAGGACTTTGGAAGACACCTTACATCAAAAACATCATAAAAAAGCAGAACAAAGAATGTTCTTTCTACGCCAACTCAGAAAGCTCAAACTGCCCAAGGAGCTGCTGATCCAGTTCCACAGAGGAATGATTGAGTCTGTCATTT
>BHFT01061522.1:0-21894 GCA_004320025.1 Laticauda laticaudata
GGCTAGCCTGCCGGCTTGTGGCCAATGACAGTTATTTAATTCTTCCCGCCGTTTGGCGGCTTGCCGGATTGGTTCCTAGCGAACCAATCTGTAAGTGGCCTTTTCGGCCAATCAGTACTTGGAACCTACCAAGTAGGTAGTACTTGGAACCTACCAAGTTCCATACAGAACAGTATCAAATGGAGTCAGTAGATGCAATGCTTTGCCTCTTCCATGTGTTCAATGAAATGCATGAAGACTGCTCATGAATCTCAATTAGCAGGAGTGATGTCTCCTTAGCCTCAGAGGAATCGTCTTTTGAGTAGACATGTTGATGTTTTTGCAGAATTAAGTCTCTTTGAGTATATAACTACTGCCTGTGTGGGTCCTATCATTGAAGATTGGAATAAAAATTACAAAAAATTATGTTGTAATGTTTTTCCTTAGTTAGAGCCATGGCACATAAATAAGTCAGAGAAACAAAATCGAATTGATCTGTGTTAGCTGAAGTAGTGTGAACCAAAATATCCATTAGGATCCAAAGTACGCAAATGTTGCTTTCAACTTTTTTAATCATCTAAATCTGGTATTTCAAGATGCTGAACATATTAATCCTGCACAGACAACTAATTTCCAAGTAACAGAACAAGAGACATGAGCAGACTTGAATTTGTAACTTGAAATCAAAGTTTTGCAATGAGCAGTGCAAAGTCCCAGGGAAACAGAAATCAATTCAGTGCTCCTTTACAATTAAATCAAGAGCCCTGGTGGCACAGTGGTTAGAATGCATTATTGCAGGCTAACTCTGCCAGGAGTCAGTAGTTCGATCCTGGTGTGCTTGAAGTTGACTCAGCCTTCCATCCTTCCAAGGTCAGTAAAATGAGGACTCAGATTGTTGGAGGCAATATACTGATGTTGTAAACCACTCATAGATTGCTGTAAATCACTACAGAGCTACATATAAGGCTAAGTGCTATAGTTAAGTGCTATAATTGTCATACTGCTTCCTAATAATTAGCTTTCCAACAAACTTTTTCCCCTCCAAATTTTATGAATATGAATATGTTGAGTTAGGATAATTCCATATAATTTTCCAACTAGGAAGGAATATATTCCTGGAAGTCTTTTATTATTACATATTGATTTGTATTGTGCATACAAATAAGTATTGGAATATTGAATTTAAATAATTTGCATTTATATTTCACTTTCCAACTCTTCATTTCAGGCACTCAGTTTTTTTAAAATGAATTATCCATCGGGGACAAAATGGAGGATCCAGAAAAGGATTAAGTTTATTGCCTAAAGCAATCCATAATTTAGGTCTCACATGGTTGGCATCTCAGAACAATTAGTCTTCATCAAAATAACCACTTTTTTTCTGTGATGGGAAGAGGCATTCCATAACTCTAAAATCGAAGATTTTGAGTTGTGGTATATGTTGACAAAGGATCCTAGTTTTCCCACAAAATTAGGAAATTGGTTTCATCTGTTGAGATTTAGCAGGACTGGATCTTCAACTTGATTTCACATGTTGAAAAATATTTCTTGGAGTGTGCAGAATTGGCAGCTTGCATCTTTATTGTTTATCCTCTTGTGGCATTTCTTATTTGCCCTCAGTACAAAGTGTGGAATAGACTGCATGGAATCCTAGATCAGAGAGGATTGCAGTCACTAAGTCTGTCATATGCCCTTCAGATGGACTTCAGTTATAAATCAGACACATTGCATTAAAAGGGGAAGTGGGGAGAACCCCACAAAGCTGAAAATGAAGAAATAAAAAGAATAGTTTCTGTGAAGCTCCTAGGGACTTGGTGGGACAATATGGCCAGACATATTGTTTGTCTTTAGGCAAAACCCTCTTTCAAGTTTAAAATTTAAAAGACAATTAATAGGACTGCAAGTTTTTGGGGGGACAGTCCATGCCATGTTTATTCAGATTTAAGAGCCATGAAATTCAGGGGAAATAATCTTAACTCAGCATAAACTTCATAGTTAACTAAAAATGAATCTTAGCTGCAAAAATTTCACTTAAGCTGGGTTGAGCACCTTAAATTCACTGAGAGTTAGCTTATTTTATAGTGCAGGAAAGTACTTTACATTCAAACTCATCTTCCTGATATTATTGAACTTTAGTTTTTAACCTGGAACTGTTCAACTGTGGGTCTTACGATTAAAATCAGCAGTGATTTTGCAAGGTTCCAGTTGAAGAAAACTATTTAAACCATGTAGCTGTGATGTGCAGTGGAATCTTTATTTGTAAGAACATCTTTCATTCAAAGTATCAATTTACTTCTTATTCATTCTTAAAGATATCTTGTTCTAATAAACTTACTATAAAAGACAGGCAAGATTATTAAAAGTGACTTCTTGAATACAGCATACATCCATGTTGCTTTCTTGACAACAAGATGAGGGAAAGCCCAACCACATCCGCTACGCATCCGTTCTGCATCCGTTACGCATCCGCTATATCCGCTAGGCATCCGCTGCGCATCCGCTCAATTCCATCCGCTCGGACGCAGGGAGGAAGTGGAACGGACGCAGAACGGATGCAGAACGGATGCTGTGGTTTGGCCAGAGTATCTCTCTCTTTCCCCTCCCCCCTTTCTCTCCCTCCCTGCCTCCTTCATTCTCACTTGTCTCTTATGGATGGAGCAGCGTTCTCTCTGAAACTCCATGACTCCTTAAAGACCCTTTTAAGCCCCTGTCACACTCACCAACGGATGCAAAGAGGATGTAAAATGGACAATAAAGCTTGCCATCCGTTGGTTAACGCGATGTACTCACTGCCTCCGTTTTGTTTCCTCTCTATCTGTCCAGCATCCGTTTATTGACGTTTCATCCGCTCAGAAAGTTTTGAGCTGCTCAAAACTTTTGCTGCTCAAACTTCCTTTGCCGCCAACAATATATCCAATTCGTCCGTTCTGCATCCCTACGGCATCTGTACGCAATCCGCTATATTACCGCTAAGATCCGCGCAATCCATGCAACTCCATCCACTCGGCCGAGGCGGCAAGCGAACGGATGCAATGATGCAGACGATGCTACGGAAAACCAAAGCCGCTTTAAAAATGAAGTTCGCAGAGGGGACCTATCTCGTTATTACAAGTCCTTTACAGGAATGCCTAGAGATTCTAAGAGGATGCTAGAGGATGCACTAGGATGCAAAGGGAACCCTATCTTGCCTATAAAAGGGGAACAAACATCTGGACTCTCACTTTCAAACCAGCATCCCCTGCTGTCAGACCTCTGCACCTTCATCTCCCTCTTCCTCTTCCACAGCATCCCAGTATAATCACCGGATCGTTAATACAGGTTTTTTGCAGCCACCATCTTCTGCAACCAGGTTTGCGAAGCCATCATACAGGCTCTGTGAACTCTACTACGGGCAAGGTAAAAAGGAGGCGGGCCCAAAAGCGTCTGGGTACGAAGATGGTCTACACCGAAGAGCAGAGGACGGAACTGTACAACAACGCATAATGGTGAGCCTGAATTACGAAACCCTCGCTGCATTCCAAAAACTTCATGAGGATAGCTCCAGCCTATGTTGACGAAGTTGGTGCAGGCTCCTGACAACTCAGGTGACCAATGGCAAACACTAAACTTTCTGCGCCCAGCCTGACCTGGATCAACGGTGCATCTCACTCTGCCACCTGGCCTTCAGGGACCACCTACAGGAGATGCAGTACGCTGGAAGGCTGCCCACCAACACCATCAGGCACAATGATGGTCAGAGAAGTGTAGTGCAGCCATCATCGAAGAAACCTGGAGAGCTCCTCCATCCCCTCCATGAGAAGATGGAAGAAGTTGCCAGAGCAGTAGGTATCAGAAGTGGAATCTTCCCCACACCGTTTGGATAGCCATAAGATGGGAGCATCGTGCCTGCAAAGAGCCAGCAATCAGGTCACTTAATTTTCAACTTCAAGGGCTTCTTCAGCACCATCCTCCTCCCATGGTCATGCTGACTATACAAGCTCATGTACATCGATGCTTCAGGCAACGGCTCATCTTCAATCCCAGGTATACAATGCAGTCACCACAAGAGGAGCTTATGCAACCTTCATGGAGCTTCCCAGATTCCAGAACCCGCCCCATGACACACAAGATGTCCCTACTTCATCGTGGGATGACGACGCTTCTCCCTCAACAACCTACCTCATAGAGCCCTATCATTTCCCAGACTCCTTCACCCGTGAAGAGAGGATCTTCAACTACTGGCTGTCCAGGCAAGGCGGGTCGGTCGGAGAGAACGCTTTTGGCATCCTGGCAACAGGTTTCCAGGTTTCTCACCACCATGCTGCTATCGGCCAGAGACCAGGAGCGATCATGGAACTTGCTGCATCCTGCACAATCTAATGCACACCATACCCAAGTCTTGCAGAACAGGCTCGTGGACTCCCAACAAGGGAATGGGACATGGAGCCTGGGAATGGAGGCAAGGTGAAACCTGATAGACACTTGAGATGTGCAAGGCCCCCAACAGAGCTCACGTGAAGGGAGAAGCAGCGCAACCTCCTGAAACACATGGTGCAACATCCCCGTGGAAGCGTGGAGTGGCAAGACAGGATGATAGATGCTTAATGGATGCTTCTTCAGCCAGTGTCTCCTCACACTGATGAGACTGTGCCATGTATGTGATATGGCCCGACAATGAACATGCATTTAATAAAGAGTTGTGTTTATGTTGAATGTGGATGATTGATTACATTATTATGTATAATAAAGCCAAGCTGTGCCCTAGGGGGGGCCATACATCACAACTTGCTTGCACTCGGAGGTTTATCTATCCCACAGCTATTACCCTCCCAAAGGTATCCCTCCATTCCACACGCTATATCAACCCATCCCACTGCTATCTAACCCATCCCACAAACATGCAAAGAAAACTAAACATCAGCAAGATTATTAAAAAAAAGAAATTAGAACAAGGTAGTGTAATCAAAAATAGACTTTTAACAACAAAGCTATAGACAAAAATGAGCTCTGGCACATCTCTGCGTCGCTCAGTCTCAGGGTGAAGGGTGCGCTGCTGTGGAGGTTGGCTGTGCTGAGTGCTTTCATCAGCCTCTCCAGAAGCAAAGCAAGCAGATACCCAGCCCAGAAGAAGCAAGCCCGTGCTGCAGAAGCCAGCAGAACCAGATGAGGCCAGGGGCGGGAGGTGCCCTGTCCTCTTGCAAAGCTGCAGCAGATGGCTGGGCTTGCTGTGCTTCAAGCATGTTGTGGGTTTGCTGGCTGGCGAGGAGGCTGGCAGGAACCAAGGCGCAGGAAGGCTGGCAGGGAGGCAGCACCAAGGCTGGCAGAGGCTCGGCACCAAGGGCGGGCAGGAAGGCTGGCAGGCAGGCCACCAGGCGGCAGGCACGAACTGGCTGGCAGCAAGGCTGTTAGGCAGGCAGACAGAAAGGCTTGCAGGGAGGGCTGGCACCAAGGCTGGCAGGCAGGTTTGCAGGCAGGAGGCACCAAGGCTGGCAGAAGGCTGGCACAAGCTGCAGGAAGTCTGGCAGGCAGGCAAGGCACCAAGGCTGGGCAGCAAGACCAAGCGTGGCAGGAAGTCTGCAGGCAGGCTGCAGGCGCATGCGGTGAAGCTGAGGCAGGTCGGCAGGCAAGGCAGCGCACCCAAAGGCTGGCAGGCAGACTGGTGGAGCAAGCTGGTATTGGCAGGCAGGATCAGGCAAGGCTGGCGGAAAGGCTGGCAGCGAAGGCTGGCAGGCAGCAGATTAGCAAGCTGTAGGGAGGTTGGCAGCGAACGGTGGCAGCGAGGCTCGCAGCAAGGTTTAAGGCAGACATAGCAGGCAGGACAGGCAAGGCAGTCGATGTGTTCTGGAAGCAGGTCTTTCCTCTGAATGGTGACCTGCTTCTGAGCTGCTTCCGTTATATCCGCCTGGGCTGACGCAATGCATCCTCCCCGGCAATGCGCAATTAATGCTCAGCATCCGCTAGGCTTCCGCTGTGCATCTGCAGTGCATATTCGCTGTGCATCCCGCTTCATCCGCTTGTGCATCCGCTCTGCATCCGCTTGTATCCTTCCGCTGTCCACTTTGCTGCGGTCCCCCGGAGCCTAAGCGGATGTGTCATCCGCTCCCATCCGCTTCCATCCGCTGCGGCTTCCGTTCCGCATCTGCTTTCCATCCGCCCTGCGTCCTCCCCGCTCCAACTGTTAATCCGCTCCGGCTTATGCCAATTTTATGTCGCCCTTCTGAATGGATAACACAACGGATGGAACATTTTTCTCGTCCGTTGTGTCCGTTTTGCATCCGTTGGGCAGTGTGACAGGGCCTTAAGATACAGGCTTTAGCTCAGGATAAAACCTTCTGTTCAATTCTACTGGCATCTTAAGAAACCCACCACTGGAGGAGACTGTCCTTCATCTCTTTCAGAGTTGCCAGAACTACTCCATCTCTCAAAGATGTATTTACCATTAAATGGATCCAACCATATGCTCCCTCCATGGAGAACTTGACCAACAGTTTAAAATAGATTAAAATGTAAGTGGTCTTACGAAGAAGAATCCTCTTCATTTCTTTAAGACTTACAGAGTCAAATTCTGCCCAAGTAATCAGGGGCTTATTACTCATAGACACATCTATGTACACATCATAGATGCAACATTGGGCATAAAGAGGAATGCCACTGGAATCTTTTTTACAAGAAGATGTGTTCCAGATTTTTATATAAGGCATGTAGCAGTTTAGTGTTTGTTTTGTGCTCAGGATAATCCCTTCTTTCTTTAGGAAACTTATTTATTTTATTCATTCATTCTAATGAAAGTAACCATGATTGGCTTTGATCAATTTTTAAGACATTTTAATAATTTTATATTGTGCAATCTGTCTAGTAAAAATTATCCTTGAGCTGAATGGTATACTTTGACTTCAACAAACTATTTGATGAAGGATCCTAGAAGAATCGAGCAGAGAAAATAGCAAATACATGGATGGGTCTTAAATACCATTAGATGGATACAGAATGAGCTGCACAATCTTAATCAACTAATTTTTGATGGCTCTGCATAATGGTACAAGGAAGTGATAAACATCTTAAGAGCCATAAGGCTGATCCTAACAAGCATAAACAGTGGAAAACCAGCAAAATGAATTTGAACAGAAACAAAGGCAAACTCTCCACTAGGTAAGAAATCCAAAGACATGAATCTAGACAAGAGGCATCACACTGGACTGTGATATACATAACAGGATATAAGCAGTGGTGGGATTCAGCTGGTTCACACCAGTTCAGGCAAACCAGTTGTGAAATTACCAGCCCTTCTGCTATCAAAGTGGATCCTGGGCTGGAGAGAAATGGGCAATGGAGAAATGGGCAATGGAGAAATGGGCAATGGAGAAATGGGCAATGTAGCAGCTGGCACAAAGGAAGGAGAAGGCCATTTTCCCAATTTCTTCTCCCTCCTCCTCCTCCCCTCGTGCCAGCCGCTCCATTTCCCATTTCTCCATTGCAATGCAGCACCCTGTATCCATTTTGATAGTGAAGGGGGTGTAATTTAACAACTGGTTTGTCCAGGGTCAGTTTGGCTGTCATGGGGGGCTCATCTTGCATGTGTGGCAGAGCTGGAGGATGGAGATTGGCCATGCCTCCCATGACAGCCAACCTGACCCTGGGTAAACCAGTTGTTGAATCCCACTAATGGGTATAAGTCAATCATAAGCTGAAGATAAGTGACAAGTGAAACAGCTGCAGAAATAGCATATTCAGTCCTAGTCCATATCAACAGATTTATAGCATCAAGAAAAGTCATTGTTCATCTCATTTCTCTTGTTTATATGATCAGAAGACACCTGGAACATTAGATCCAGGACTAGATGCTATGTTTTAGAAAAGTTGTAAAACTGAAGTCTGTTCAGAGCATCATGACATATTGATAAACAAGATAATAAGGTACCTGAAAGGAAAAAAAAACTTACTAAGGTGAATTAGAACTGCTGAGAATGACTATGGGAAGATATACTTGAAGACTTGTCATATAGAATCTGAAGACTGGCAGATTTGTGTAAAGTTGTTCTGGAAGACAAAGACCAATGGGATTACATTTTGGCTGGACATCAGGAAACATTAAAAAAAAGAACTGTTCACTTGGGGGTAGAGTGAGATCTCCATCACTGGAGATATTTAAACCAAAGTTGGATGGCAATGTGCAGAGATGCTGCAGAAGATTACTACACATTACAAGGGATTAGAATGGATGATTCAATGATTTGTATGATATTATTGGCCTGTTGATCAGCTCTGATTGAGACTATATCTGATTACATCTATAATAACTAGATATATTAAAGACTGAATTCCAACCTCCCCAATGGTCAGACTATGATTCTAGATTGAAGCAATTTTCTAATGAGATATTCCAACATTTCAATTTCTTTCCTGTAGCCATTTCTCTTAAGAGTTTGTTGCTACATTACATTACATTACATTACATTACATTACATTACATTACATTACATTACATTACATTACATTACATTAGCTATTATTATCATCCTGAATCAGTCCACTGCAGGAGGAAAATCTCTTCATTAAAGATTATGAACCATAATCAATCGATATAGATAGATAGACAGACAGACAGACAGACAGACACAAAAAGAGACACACAGATACAGATGATAAATGATTAGATAGATAGGTAGGTAAGGTAGGTAGGTAGATAGATAGATAGATAGATAGATAGATAGATAGATAGATAGATAGATAGATAGATAGATAGATAGATGGTAGATATTTGTTCAATCTAGGGTTGAGAATGACTTGCCAAAGGCTTGTGCCTAAGAGAACACATATCCATGTGTCTATCTCTGTGTATTATGTGTGTTTGTGTATATACACACATCCATCTACTTTATCTCTACATTATCACATACAACATTGCCATTTAATCTAGAATCTCACATTGATATGATTAAGTACTATTATAATTTGTGGATTAACTTTTCAATCTCTGACTGCAATATCCTTCTTATCCACTAAGATGATCAAGGACTTTTTAACAGTTTGGGGGGGGGGGGTTTGTCCTGAATTTNTTAACAGTTGGGGGGGGGGGGTTTGTCCTGAATTTCTTTCCATAGGGCTCAACTACATACCAAAGCTAAAGATCTTGGATACATTTTTAGGTTTTGTTCTACCCCCTAGTGAATTAAAAATTCACCCTACTGCTCCATTTCACAGTAAGGTGGATATTGCACTACAATGGAGCTCTCAGCCAATGAATACCATTTTTATATTATAATCTGTAACAATGTGTACCTTTTACCTATAGTGACAGACATTAGCCATCTAAAAATAACAGTCAATTCCACTATTTAGTCAAAAGCTAATTCTTTTTTTTTAAATAAAGTTCATTTCTCCTTAAAAGAAGAAGAAAAACAACTGCTCTAGGAGAGCAACAGTAAATTGAATTTCATGTTAGAGGGATTTAACTTTGATTTTAATCCTCCCCCCCTTTATGCTTTGAATTTGGAGCACGGAGAAGGAATAAAATGTGCTGAGATAACATTAAAAATAACTGAATTTTTGCTTTGGCTTTTGATGGGTGGACATTGTCAACCAAGATGACTCAATTCCAGGGAGTCTGTCTTGTTCAAATGGTGGATTATAGCCCAGAGTCAACATTAATAGAGAATAATGTAAGTCAGTCTTGTAAGGCAGCAATCAAACTTATGTACAACAAGAGGGGCAGGACTCAGACATAATGTTCAAATCAATTTTCAGAAACATCTGTGGCTCTTCCAGTTCATTATTCTCTGATAGATAATGAACTTGGTCTTATTTCGTATTTTGTGTAAGGGCTGGGGGGTATGGAGCGAGAGATACTTTTATATATATATAAAAAAAAAGCATTAAAGCCAAATTCTGCCCTTTTGAAGATTAAAGCAACCAACTTGAAAGTTTTGGTGGATCTCTGTTGTGGTTTGTTTGTAGAAAAATGTTAATTTAGATACATTTACTGGAAGGAACAACCCTTTTACTGGGATCTAACGGCATGATCCAGTAGGTATTTCCATTTCAGCTGCTACATTCCATCTTGTATTAATTATGTTTTATTGTCCTGTTGAGTGCCAACAGTACAGAAGTATAATACATGATCATAATTAAAATGCCATGGCAAAAAAATAAATAAATCACCCAATAGGCTATAATTAAGCCCTGCGTTCTAGGCAGAACCAAAACATAACTTCATCTTCTGTGTGAATGTTGTGTTACTATTTGTCCTAATAAAAACAGTTGCCTTTAAATGAAAACAACATTTTTAGTCAACCATGCTAATAAACAGCTGAATCTCTTTAGTGACTTTAATATAATCATTATATTGGTGTTAAACTTCTAAGACTTCAGATTCCTGTGTTTGGAGTTATGAGATTCACATTTTCTTTCTCCATCATTTTTTCAGAGGGAGGAGTCGTTCCCTTAATAAAAACCATGGACAAGAGATTAACCAAAGACAAGATTTAAGCAGATGAGGATGAAAACAATTGAAGGAAAGGACAGCATATTTCCAAAGCTTTTGATAACTGAGAAGAATAAAGGTTGGTATAAACTTTCAAAATGGTATGTTGAATTCTACAAATATCCCTTTGAACTTCTAGTAAATACAAACATTATGGTAGAATGTTCACATAAAATAAACTACTTTCATTACAGATCGGGCACCTTCTGGTTTAGTTATTTGTCACAGTCATATACCCTCTTTGAGTGCTATCAATCAGGCAACAGGTTATAGCATTCCTACATCCCATCAAAACACAAATTCAATTTTTATTTATAGATAAAGATCCTATTTAAGTTGTCCTGCCTCGATGCTGTTCAACCTCACCCTTGGTTCCTAGTTATTACTTATTTAAGACATCAGTAAAAATAGGTTTTGTAGTCTATACTGGTAATCAATTTTAAATATCCCACAATGAGAAAAAAAATCTTGTTTCTATTTTTTTCTATGAAAATTATATGAACATATTCACGAAATCACTGGAACCTAACTTTACTCAGAAGAAACTTTAAGACTTGTAAATTGTATCCTTGTAAACAACAAAAATAATGTACATCATGCAATAACAGAACATCTATTCTGGTCCTTCAGATTTTCTGACTTTGATCAAAGTTACCTTTGAAATTCATCAAATGTAGTGTTCCAGAATTTTTAGTCTAATCAATTTTAGATTAGACTAAATTTTAGCCAATCAATTTTAGTCTAAAACTTCAACTCAGGCAACAAACTAGTCACTCAATTCCTGTTGCAACTGATGGATCAATACTCAATTTTTTTCAAAAAAGTTAGTTCAGGTTACATATTATTACTAACAACAGTACATTGGCATACTATATGCAGAGATCAAATATGAGCAAAATGAAGGATTTATAGTAAGTAAGTGACAATTTTTAGAGAAGAAAAATATTGGATACTGGACAACATGTGCTTAGGCTGAATTTCTGAAATAAGAACTAAAAAAGCTGAATCTAAGAATAATAGAATGACAGAAAAACTTTTTCATAGTCTTCCTTACATCATATAATTTTTGTTTTTTCCTCCTCCTGTTTCCCTCAGAAAGTGCATGAATGTTAGAAAAATACATTTAGAGTAAAAACCAGGAAGAATTTCACTCAATGCACAGTGAAGACACATATAGAGTTCGTTTCTACAAAGCTATAAAAATGATTGCCAATTTGAATGGCTTTAAAAGAGGATTTGACAAATCCATGTAGGATAAATGCTATCATTGACTTCTAATCATGCTAGATATAAATTACCAGTTTAGGAAATGGTGGTTGCCTATAGAATATCAGAAGATATTGTAGAAGATGTTATTGATACAGCTCATAGGCTTCCCATGAGATCTTGCTCATTGTAAACTTACTTTCTGAGGGACTGTTTGTTCAATATTCCCAAATATCCGATATCATCAGTTCCTAAACTGATTATATATTAAGCACATATCTATAAAACATCAATAATACATCCACCTTCTTTGTGGATGGCATCTTTTAGCATTTTTGCTGAACAGTAATCCTTTATTGGAAAACCAGGACGAAGTCTTATAAAACCTATGTAAAAAATTTAAGTTATAATTATTTTAATCTTGCTTTCCTGGCAGATTAATGAGAACCATGTAACTTCCTCACTCTCTGATTTTTTTTTTTATTGATTCATTCCATACTTACAGTTGTTTCATTTAACATCAGGGAACAAGAAATCAAGCTAATTCAATGAGTATCAAAGAAGTCAAGTATTTTTAATATCTTTTGAAATTTCAACAAATTTGTCGAGGACACCTTCAACAAAGTTGTCAAGGACACATTGTTAAATGTAATTAATTGGCAATGTCTTTTGTATTTTATTTATTAAACAAATTTATACAGCCACCAACTCTCATAGAGTAACTCCCCTAAAGAACCAAATAGATTCTTATCACATTTTTCTGAATGTTCTAGTAAAAAAAAATGTCATTTTATGACATAAGAGGCCAGTGGTCAATGTCCAAGTTGAAAAAGTTCAAATTGTACAGGTCTGAAATACAACTACAGATTCTGAATTATGCATTTGATGCATACTCAAAATTGAAATAGTATATAGGAAAAGGACTACAGTAATGTCTTGGTTACATTAGGATAAAAATATGACCGTACCTCCCTTTCTTCTATTTAGTATTCAATATTTAGGTCATTCACATTTTGCTAAGATCAGGAGAAACATTTGTTATTTCTCCAATGTAATTTTCCAAATGTTAATATAAGCGTATAGGTTGTCCTCCAAATACATTGCTATAATTTAAGTAGATTTTAAGTAATTTACCTTAATGGAAAAGTTGGCAACCAAATTAATCTTTGTGTCTGCTTCATTTGACTGTCCAGATACTAACTACTGATGGGTAATTTCATTATCTCTGTTCTTCTTTCTAATATTTCTGACAATCTTACCACCAGTAAGGAAAAGAATGACCTAGCAGTATAGATTTGAGGGGCTGCCACAAAGAAGGGATGAGAACCATGTAACAAACAAAAACAAAAAGCAATGGATGGAAACTAATTAAGGAGAGAAGCAACCTAGAACTAAGGAGAAATTTCTTGACAGTTAGAACAATTAATCAGTCAGTCGGACATATTGCCTTCAGAAGTTGTGGGTGCTCCAATGCGGTATCTGCTATCCCGCATTAGATGGGCACCTCATGATAGGGAGCGAAAGGAGAAAGAAACGACAGGAGAAAAAGTTCCTCGGGATGATGTGCACAGAATGTGCTGGTACACGCTCTTATTATGCTCATCAAAAGAGGGTGATTTGTTATCAAGCCTAGGTCAAGCCCAAGGTTCAGGAACAGGAATACCAGGATTTAACAATAGAAAAAACTCAAGATTAATGCAAGGATTACCAGGTCAGACAGGATCCGCAAGATTTATTAATTCGTCAGATATTTCCTCTTTACAAAGCTGCATGCTAGACAAAACTATTACAATGTAAGTAAGCTATTTCTACAGATGTTTAACTCCTTTCCCTGTACGTGCCGCAAAGGCAAACTGAGGGACGAAAGCTCAATGATTACACGTGAACTGATACAGTCAAATGCCGAAATGATACATAGTTGCAATGATACACACGTTGCAAACAATAATCATTTAATAGTTAAAAACTTAATCTCTCTGTTTTTATTATTTATGACGAATTTTCTTCCTTGTCCAAGAAAAACAGGAACCTTTTTTCTGAAAATGTTCATTTCCCAGTCATCTAGGCAGGAGTTGCGACCCATTCAGTTCAGGTCCAGGAGCAGGTAATTCAGCAATGACATTTTTTCGTCCGATTCGTTAAGGACTTAACATGAGCTGTGCAATAACACAGTTAAAATTAGCAGGTATGAGGATAATTATTTTTTCAAAATTTGTAATATTCTATTAAAACAACAAGTCCTATAATACATATCAATATAATGATTTATTAATGGTCTGCCAATGCAGTTAAAAGAGTTGTAAGCCATTGGTGGAAATAGAAAACAAGCCTGATACCAATTATACTGTTTTAACTTTCGTTTTCTCTATCCTTTTAAGCGTTTTTTCTAATCTTTCATTAGAATCCAACACGATCCCCCTGCGTATCAGCATTAAAAAACAACATTTTTTACTTTAAGCGGCAGCACCACAATCCCCCTTGTTTAGAAAGTAACAACTCTAAGCTCTACGATTCTGCAATACCACTTCCGAGAGGGACGTCAAAAAGGGTTTGCCAAAAGCTGTAATTGACTTTCTCAATTTGTAATAAAGTCATCATCAATGGCTGAACCCAGAGCTGTAATTTTTTGTTCAGAACAGCTAGTCCTGCAATGCCCGTGTTCACCCGTGGTGCCCAGAGCAAGACAGTAGGCCTGAGTGAGATACAAATAATTTTTCCCGCTTTGCTCTTGGGGGTATTCCCATGGGGCTGTAAGGATATAAAATCATCAGAGTCTATCACTCAATTTTGTATAAGCATATTGGATGCAAAAGGATTGGATTTAATAAGTTCATCCCCTAAACGCATGCTGTGAGAACCGGTGGAACAAGCCAGACAGATTAATTGCCAGGATAAAATACATTCCTTTCAAGGCGTGATGTTAATAAATCTCCTCCTGAAGTGGTTTAGACTTGTAGAGTATCCTCTGATATGTGGTACGCCAAGGCGGTTCTTAGAGATTATACCATTTACAATGATACCATTAGCAAACATGTTATGACAATATTGGAGTATGTTGGATGGAATATTTTCCAGCAACAACCGAACCCCAGTGATGGAAAGAAGAAACAGAATAGTGAGTTACCTCCATATGGCAACGTTCATCTGATGTGGAATAGCAATGATTCGTGGGAAGCAAAGGGCTTCGTAAAAAGTGGAGAGGCAGAAATACAAAGCAACAAGGGAGGCCACTTGATGAGTTTGAAAGTTCAGCTAAAGCATAGGAAGCTTTGATCAAGGATCAATGGTTAAACTCCCTGTTTAGGTTGCCAAGAATGGGATTAATAACCTTTCATGTGGTCCCACCGGTGTAGAGTAGGGAGTTCAACTGACGTTTGAATGTAAAAATTATTTCCATTAATGGCTTTTCTGGCCAGACTGCTTTTAGCGGACCCCATTTCAAGCCAGTGTCCCATAGGGTAACTTCTGCCTTTGGTCCGTGACCTTTGATACCGGGTTTCATTTGGGCAGATTTTTCATAACTGCAGAAGTATCCATGTGGTGCGAGTGACAAGAATGAGATCACCCTTATGCCCGGATTCCCAATAAATGTCCAGTTGAGAACACACACCAGGCTTTGAAAGTAATCCAACGGCCCCCCGCAATCGAGAAACATTGGGCAGGGAACGAGTATTCGGAAGGGCTGTCCGGGGCATACATAAAACCTATATTTTTTACAACGTCTATGCTAGGCTCCTTGGATGAGAGTCATTGTTGGCGGGGAGCCTACAAGCATTTCTGCAAATCGAATTGAAGTTGATAAAGTCTCTAGCGAGAAAAATTGGTTGTTAGAGCTAAACGAATGGCCTTGAAAAGTCTTGTTATGGAATCCACAGTAATATTAATTTTCTGTGGGCTGTCTGCGGATCATCATGGACAGTTCTTTGAAGCGTTGTTTGTTTACAGATCAGAGTTCGGGTATATAAAGAGCATACAGTAGGAAGAGAGACTGTGGACAAGTTGTTGTAAACATTTACCGAGATGAGAAGGAATGCAATTAGTAGAAAAAGGTAATAATTACAATAATGACAAGAAAATTAATTTGGTCATTCATCAAGATGTTAGTTGGTTGAGGGAAACTCATAATACAAGGGGAAAGGACATTTAGGTCCCTTTATATCTAGCTTGAATAGAGAAAAGATTTAAGGTTCTTTTCCATCAGGAAGAGTAAAGAAGGAACAAAACAGTGGATAGAGTGTCTGTAAACAAACAGAAAGTGACGAGAAGGAAAGCTAGGGTAGCGCATTTTCATGACGTACCACAGGAACAAGTATTTAATAGCCTTCTGTAATGAAGTGGCCTTACACTAATAATTCTTTTACAGGAAGCCATAGGTTTTGTGAAGTATGTGGTGAATATAAGAGATAGATTTATGGGAAAATTATTTATGCCAACAAACAATAGGACAGTCCTATCCTAATTAATAAACGAAATTTAATTGGTCCAATGACCATGTTGAACAAAGGTATAAGTAGGATATGAATAAGTAGAGAAATTGCAAAAGAGGATATAGGCAAGAATTCAGGAAGAGTTTAAGTGTAGATGTTAGCAGAGAATTCCATGATAGGGTCTTTACGCCGACCAGGACCCAGCAAGATGTTTTGTCTGGGGTAAAATCGCAGCGTACCTCGTCCCCAGGTGAGAAGCTCAGCGGGACCTGCCAGGCCGGGATCTGGCAATTTCGAAATGTACCAGAGTTCTGTTTAGGGGGGTGAGGGAGAAAATGACGTGACCAGCAGCAGAAGTGGATGGAGATGCCAGTCAGATTAAGAAAATTCTAAAGTGTATAAGACAAAATGTAAGAGAATTTTGCAATGCTGGAGTTAGGGGGGTTTTTCCGCAACGAATATCGATCAAGAGCACGTTTCAGATAAAGTGAGCTCGTTCCACAATACCTGCCCCTGGCTGTTTGTAGGGAATGCCCAAACTGGTGAGTTACACTCCCAATCTGTACAGAAGTCCTGGAAAAGCAGAACTCGTATAGGCAGGTCCATTGTTTTTTGATTCTTTGACGTCCCAGCGAGGCCAAAGGTTACGAATTGAATGATGGAATGACATGTTTTACAGTTTCGTCCCCTTTGGGAGTAGCCAGAATAAAACCCTGATATGTTATCGATGGAAACGTGGCAAATATTCCAAGGCAAAAGGTGGATACTGAGTTACATCCATTTGCCAAATTTCACAAGCTTTAATCCTCTAGGATTACTCCTATGGGAAATGAATGTCCTTTGCTTACTACATGTGGGGCATTGTGGAATAATGCAGCAGCTTTCTGCCTGAGTTAAAGAAAATTGTTTTTGTAATGCCTTTTTTATTTGTGGTGAAAATAGTTCATGCTTTGGGCTTGCTGTCAGATTTACAAATTGAGTTTACCTGATGCAGCTGCTGCAGTCTGCTCTGCCACCTTTTCCCTCCTGTAATATTACCAGAAGAGGTTGATACCTGATATGTGCACAAAGAATGATGCGTACGGCTATTTGATACATTTTGTAGAGGAAGCAGCAATTTTGAACAAAGGAACAGATATGCTAGGAGATAAATAGACTGATATATATTTTTTAAAATTCTGAGAAACGTATAAGATCTACTATTTAAATTAAAAGAAGCTTTTTTAAACTGTTGAAAATGCAATAAAGATGCAGGCATAGTTCTGCCGTTGTCGCAGAAGATTGCGAGAGGGTAATTTTAGTTTTCCCACTCTCCTCTTGGTACCATACTTTTCCAGTACATACACCATACATTTTTCCCCCATCTGCATAAAAGCGTAGGTGCATCTACGTAATTGGAGATATTGAGAGGGGGATTGCCATTCAATAAGGAGAGTTTTTAAGGAAAAGTGAAACGTGGGTCCGCTGGTAAATGGCCAAGAAATTTGCCTGCCATTCTTCAAAGCGTTATTGTAGTTCTTCTTGAATTAACACCATACATTTCCCAGTGGTCGTGCGAGCAAGGAGTGAATATTGAAAAAACAGGTCACATTCCCATGAGTGTTACATTCTTTGTCAACCTTAAAAGATCAACTGGAATATGCAGAGGTTTACTAGTGATTGTGGTCCGGAGGTGTGAGACAAATGCAGCATTCTAAATCAGAACCTGTACCTGATGAAATTGCATTAATTAACAGCTGCTGTCTCTGAACATATTAGCAAAGCAATTGATAAAGTGCAATTCTCTATAGCTCATTCCACCCATCGAGTAGCCAGTAATGAACATCTTTAATGCCTCAACTGCTTGCTTTATTTTAGAATTGAAACATCAGAATGGAGCTTTACCTTGTGTGAGGCATTAAAAGAGAGCTAATGTATCTTGGTCAAACCAAATAAGGGACGTTGCCCAATTTAAGGTTCCTAGGAAACTGTGTGTTAAATCACAATGTGTGTTCGGGGGAAATGTTTGGGAGGGGAGGGAAGAAACAGCAGCTGGAAGCAAGTAAACTTGAACCTAAATAGGAAAAGGGGTGGTTTGGATTTACTTTTCTGGTGCTATTGTGAGACCTGCTTTACCTAGAATGGAGGTCAGGCACGGCAGAGTTTTTAATACCTGCCTTATGGCAGGTGGCAGTACCAATATTATCATCCATGTAATGATAGATTAAAAAATGAGGTATTTTCCCTGTATGGTGCAGGCTAAATCCACAAATTATTTCACATAGTTGGACTGTTTAACATGCCTTGCGGTTAAGACTTTCCATTGATATGTTGGTAGTCTCTGATTATTTAGGTTGGTACTGTAAAGCAAATAATTTTCTATCTAACTTGTGTAATGGAATGGAGAAAAAACAGTCTTTTAAATAATTAATGATAAGGTCATACTCTTGAGGATTATGTAGGATTTGGAAACCACATTGCAGCGGTGTCCCATTGGAAGGAGGACTGAATTCACAGCCTTTAAATCCGAAGGAGGCGCCAAGCGCGTTTTCTTTTTAATAACAAAAACTGGTTATTATATTGGACTCAATGAAGGTGTTAGAAGACTCTACTAAATTTCTTGAACAAGAGAATGTAGCTTCAAGCTTTATAGAAGGGAGAAGGCCACTGACAATCCAACAGGTTATCTGAATCAAATGCAGCGAAGCATTTAGTGGAGGTAAGTTGTGCATTAAACTGCTGACATAAGGTCTTTTCCCAAATTAGTATACAGAGGAATTACAGCTGGTTTAATATAAGCAACACATTGAGACTCAGGGAATGGCTTTTACCCCAGTTTCTGCTAATGCGGAGTCTCCTGGAAGTCCCCCCACTCCTCTCACCGCTGGTGCCACATTCTGGCAGGCCAGGTGTTTGGCACTCAGCAGTTCGGATGATGGAAATAACCCTCCAGTATCTAAAGACAAGAAAGGAAGGCGACCATTCAATAGAATGTACCGTAGGTTCTTGGTGATGATTGTCGTTTCAATGCATGAGTTGCATCTTGTTGGTTGGTCTAAGAGCAGCAAATCATTTTGCCACAAACATCCCCCTCATCTTAGTAGTTAACTTCTTATTAGCTAGTACAGACGGACAGACATCAGACAATACAGGGGTCATGCAGAAAAGGAGAGCAAAGATACCTTGTGTCAGCTAAATCCCTTTACAGGAAAACTACACTGGAAATTGGGCATATGAAAAGGCTGAACAGGAACGTACAAAGAGAAAGTCAGCGACACAGGAAATAAGTAACAGTTTCATTGCAACAAGATTCTAGCGAAAGAAGAAAAGTTGCAAGTTTCAGCAGCCTTGTGGGGGCTGCTGGCCTGCCCCGTGTCTAGTTCCTATTCAAAAAAGGTTTTGAATGATGGCCAGGGTTATTCTGCTGTTCATTCTTTTGATCTTGCACTGATGTAGCCCAGGGATGGCCCTGGCATCGAGGCATTAGCGTCTTTGGCGACTGCTACTGTTTCATTGAACATATTTGCTCCCCCGGCCCGGGCTCTGCATTGGCTCTAAAGTGACCTGGCTGCACAATTAAAAACCATTGCCCATTTGCGAGTGTTTTGTTGGAAATGGGAAAAGAAGCTCATGTTCTGCTTGCATTGCCTCAGTAATGGCTGTAGCCAGAGTAGACATGGAATGGGATGTGGTCCTATGATTCTGCAGGCTGTAAGATATCTGCCAAGGTAACATTTTCTTATTAATTAATGGTTGGAAAACTTTCTACAATCACGTTTTGGTTTTTTCATAAGCAGTTCATTTAATTCATTACAAGCCTCGCTCATTATCAATTGCTCTCTAAGCTTCTGTGAGATATTTATAAAGGAGAAAAAGGCTCAGAAGGTCCTGATAACTGTAGAGAAAGATTTGGGCACGCATCCCGCAATTATCATCTTTCGAGCACGGCCAAAGCACAATCCTTAATATAGGGAAAGCAGCTGCGTCTGTGGCAATCTGCTGCGCAATTAAACATCGGTAGTGCCAGTACGTTAACTATTCTCTAGAGTGAATTGCCGGCAAGTCCTCTAGTGCGCTGGCTGTAGTACGCTTTATGAAATTCTGACCCCAGACCAAAAATTGGTGAAGGTGTGAGGTCATGTGAAATAATATACACCAATCAGCATATTCAAGTCATCTCCTGGATCTGGTGGCTATTGAGTCCTAAAAAGACCTGTACATAGCGAGATTGAATTACCATTTTCCTGCAAGGCTGCTTTTAATCTTAAATCATTTGTTCGAGCATTGGGAAAAAAATATTATAAAGAGATTAAAACACGGATTTTGAATGAATAAAGGATAAAAAAGAGAACAGCTGCAAAAGGTGTCCATATACAAATATATCACATTTTACAAATAAAAAAAGCCTTTTGAAGGTTTTTTACAACACCCACTCCTCCTACCGTGCCCAGAATCTAGCGCTATCTGCCCCTGTGGTGGTGAGAGTGAGGGTGGTGCTGAGTTATAATTATTGCGTCGTACACGAGGGCTTTCTATAGATTTACGGAATGTAACTAGACAGTGGATCGTTGGTGGTAGGGGAGGCTCCTGGAATGACTTTATGATTCATGTGGAGGCTGGTGAGGGTTGGTTAAGGTACACAGCTGCGAAAATAGAAGTTTATCATAATCATTTTCGCAGTGGGGTGAAGATTCAAATATACTGCTCATGCTTGTCTAATTCACTTTGACCATTGATAAAATTTGATTCTCTAGTTAAAGTCACCGTCGCATAATTTTCCTACCAAGTGACCAATATGCCAAGTCATGCTCACTATCACTTTGTGCACTGTGCGAGGACTATGAGATTGTAAGTTCAGCGCAACATTTTTTTGCCAATATTGGAATATTGTGATCAAGATCTTTTGTGACCCGTCCTTCTGTATATAATTTGCTGGGACAAATGTTATTTATTCATACACTATCAAAGTCCTAAGCATACATCGCTTATAGTCCAATAGCGATTTCATTTATGTATCTCCAACGGAGTCGCAGGCTCCTTTTTAAATTACTGATCAGAAATATTTTAGATATGGAAGAAGCGACTGTCATGACTCCCTCAATTATTTCCCTTTATCATAGGGAGTTGCTCTGTTTTTGTTGTACTAATGGAATTTATTACACGCCACCACATACATCTAACGTAATAAGTCACATGCTTGCAAACGTTTGAGTACTACCAGTATCTTGCATTTGATGTCGCACATTCTTTCAGGTTTAAAAAAAATGCGATGACACATGTTTCTTCCCATCGCAGGCCGGGCCTATAATTATGTGTATATGAGCGCTGTTGCAACGTATCCCCTTCTAATTCGGATATCACTTCGGGGTCACCAAAAATAATGCGGTTTAGTCTGCTACTGTCACTCTCCACCCGCATGAGATGGGCACCTCATGATAGGGAGCGAAAGGAGAAAGAAATTGTGCCGAAAAGAGATTACGAAAGTTACATCGGGATGAATGAAGTGCGCAGCAGAAACAGATGTCTGGGTAGCGACTGGCTATCCTTTTGATTGGTTGTCTCACCTTTCAACAAGATTGGGTCTTGTTCCTTTTGGTGATGTTTATTCAGAGCCTAGGTCAAGCCACAGGTTCAGACACATTAACACAGTGATTGACAATAGCTTCATGAGATCAATGGACATAATGACCAGGTCTAGACAGGATCCGCTCTGTCAAGAAAGTTTTATTATTCGATCCAGGATATTCTCCTGCTTACAAAGCTGCAGGTCTAGTACCAACTAAATTTAACCTTTATTGTTCAAGTTAGCTTATGCTTACAATGCTTTAACTCCTTGTCCCTGTA
>BHFT01061527.1:0-19968 GCA_004320025.1 Laticauda laticaudata
AATTTGCTCTAATTAATAGCTGATATATGTATTATTCTCAATAGATTAATAATTAAAACACCAATATTATATGAGTAGTCCAATTAAGCCAAATAGGCGATACGCCTAAGGCCCAATCATGCATTGTAGGGCCTTCCAAGTCAAGCTTCCCTGCACAAGGCGGACACTGGCCTAGGTAGCTTGCTGCTGTTGCCACTGGAGAATAGGCTGTGAGGGAACGCAAACAAGCAGAATAAGGCAAATTAATATCTTGCAGAGTGCAGGAGCCAATAACCTGCCGGTTTGTAAACTATACCTCAGAATCCTGAAGGAATTCTGTTGCTTCGAGCAGAAAATACCTCACACAGCTTCAGGGAAGGACAGACAAGGCGCACAGCCACGAGGTGGCACTCAAGAATGGCTCCAGCAGTTACACTCCAGGTGCACTTCTCAGCAGCACTTCCTGGCCTTTGCAACCAAGCCAGAGCCTCAAATGAAGCCTGAGCTCTTCACAAACAGAACACGGAGAAGAAAGGGGATTAATGCCTAATTAACTTCCCCACATGAAAAATGTGTCGTCGAGGGGGGGAGTAAGGGTTTGATAGACTCCTTTAAAATGAATAAAGTATCAAGGACCGCTAGCAAGCCAAACTGACTAAAGAACAAGCAGTGCAATCACGAACTGAGCGAGATGGCGAAGAAAATTTTGGCTGTGGCGAGGTGGAAGCAGTAGCAGCTCGTAAAAGCCTCCCACCCTAGACGAACGAGCGCTGTCTAACGCCTTAAAACCGGACTCTCGACGTGATAAGGATGAAGACTATGAGACCAAAGGAAAAACAAATCAAAAGGGAAAACCGATATTGCAATCAAACTTGCTAATATTCCGTTTCATTCAAGGAAGCATCGGAAAGCACTGCCGTCTTCGCACGAGGCATGAGCAATAAACTGGTGGGAACGATGAGGAGGAGTTCAATGTGGTGAGGAGGAAGTGCTATCCACAAATCAAGCTTCAGCCTGTGATGCGGAGAAACTAAGCACCTCCCCAACTCACTGGAGACCTCTGAAGCAGCTGTCAAAGAGAAACGCCGGCATTATCAGATAAGTACAATGCGTCCCGCCCTACCTATCTAGTCTATCTATCTATCTATCTATCTATTCATCGGTATCTATCTATATGCCATCTACGTCATCTTTTCTCATTATCTCATATCTGTCTGTCTATCTGATTATAGATAGATAGATAGATAGATAGATAGATAGATAGATAGATAGATAGATAGATAGATAAGATAGATGATTGATTGATAGATTATAGAGAGAGACAGAGACAGACGACATGAGATAGATAAGAGAGAGGTGAGACAGGTGATATTGATAGAAATTGATGAATAGAGAGAGGTGAGAGAGAGATGAAATAGATGACATAGATATTAATGAACAGATAGATAGATATGTGTGTGTGTGTGAGAGAGAGAATGATACAGTAGTTAGATAAGATTATAGATGGGTGGGTGGGTAGGTGGGTAGATAGATAGGGATGGAGATGGAGATACATACATATATCAAATTTATGGCCCAAAGACCCAATTATAAATGCCTGGCTCTGAGGATTCCAGGCCAAACATACTTAAAAAGAAGGTAAGTAAAATGCTCAGATGTGAGAAAATACACACTCCCAAGGAGACCCTTTCCTTTCTCAACCAAACCAATGGTAACATAGGATCCATATTGGGTGGGATGGAACCTCCTTACCGTCTGTCGATCATCTGGTAGCACTTTTTTAGCCAGCCAATGCCTGGCATTCTCCTCCGTGGAGTGGCGCCGTTCAGATATACAATCATGTAATCTTCAGCCACCAGCAGCTCTAAACTGCTGATCACGTACCTTCCAGAAAAGGGGAGAAGAAGAGAAGAAAGAGAAGTGAGGAAGAAGGGAGACTGGAAAGGTACACCAAAAACTTGCAAGTTTGGAGTATCTTTTGAGATCAGGATTTCTCCGCCTTAGAAACTTTTAAGACAGGTGGACTTCAACTCCCAGAATCCCCCATGACTGGCTGGGGGATTCTGGGAGTTGAGGTCCACTTGTCTTCAAGCATGCTGGCTGGGGAATTCTGGGAACTGAAGTCCATCAAAATGCCTGCTGGGGAATTCTGTGAGTTGAAGTCCATCAAACATGCTGGCTGGGGAACTCTGGGAGTTGAAGTCTGGGAAGACAAAGCATCCCTCTTTTAAACACCCCCAAAGGGCCAGGCAAACCCATCCTTTTTGAGATCACAACCCCCGTGAGAAATCTCCCATGGTAGAGATGACTTCCCCCAGTGGAGCCCTAGCAAAATGTCCTCCCCTCCTTTGCAGAAGACCAGAAGAGCTAACACTTACAGAAAGAGGTTTTCCATGATGTAATGGTAATCAGGCAGGTTGCTGTCCGGCAAGTAACAAGCCGCAAAGACAATAATGGCATTGAGGCCTTCCCCGTAATAACCTGAGAGAGACAGAAGCATGGAGGGGATTGATCTGCTGAGTTGGCCCTGGGATCCCTTCCCCGCCTGGTGGACCTGCTCCCTTGTCCTCCCAAGACTTAGCTGGAGACCTCGTGGTGCTTCTCGGGCTCCTCACCTCCATGCGTTACCACCTTCATGTACGGCTTGATCATCTGCAGATCGATGCGGTGCTCCTGTTCCCCGATGATGACCGTCCTCCAGAGGCGGCCATTGGGGGCACCGCCATCTTCCCCGCCTCCATCTCCAAATAGGTCTGCGCTGTCTCCGGGCATGTTTTTGGCTGTGGCCACAGGAGTATCATCTGAGGAAGAGAACCCAGGAGATGGGATGAGCCGCAAGCATAACCTGACCCAGTGTCACAAATTCTTAGGAGTCAGTTTACTGCAAGAATAATAGAATAACAGAACTGGGAGGGACCTTGGAGGTCATCTAGTTCAGTGGACGCCAACCAGTGGGCCATGAGAAAATTTTTGTGGTCCTCAGAGAAATGTCACCCCCAGAGCACCTCCCCAAAGTAATTAATCCAGGCTGCGCAGAAACACAAGTGCTTGCACTGCCCACATGGCCCGTGGGAACCCTCCCTGCTCACTCACTCCTTACTCAGCAAACTTGCCTTCTAAATTTGCTATTTTTCCTTTTTCTGACCATCAGCTGTTCTACTGTGCTGGGAGATTTAAATTGGCTAGAAAGCAGGAAATTGTTGGAACTCTTGCTTTCTAGCTAATCTTTAGATCTCTGGCTTTGCTTTTAAGCAGAGCCAAACCTTCCTTAGGACTGAAATAGTGCAGACTCAGCTAGCCGATGGCAGAAAAACAGATCTCTTAAGTAAATCTGATTCTGTGAACAATTCAATCTGCCTGCCTGCTTTGCCTGATTTTGGGTAAAAGTTGCTCTTTTTTTATAAAAAATTCAGTATTTACATACATGGTGTACATGTACATACATGTACATTTACATACATGTGTTGTGAGTTAATTTTGTGAGTTTGCTTGCTAGCAAATTTTATGTGACAAACTCAGGTAGCAGATTGCAGAATGGTAGATCTCTGAGTGAATCTGTGATTCTGTGAGCAACTCAATCTGCCTGCCTGCTTTATCTGATTTTGGGTAAAAGTTGCTCTTTTTTAATAAAAAAAATTCAATATTTANTTTAATAAAAAAAAATCAATATTTATATAAATATTTATAATATTTACATACAAGCCATGCCCACAAGCCAGTAACATGACCACCAAGCCACACCCACAAATTAGGCCAAACCCACAGAACCAGTTAGTGGTCCCTGGGATTTAAAATTATGAGTTTGGTGGTCCCTGAAGTCCAAAAGGTTGGTGACCACTATTCTAGTCCAGGCCCCTGCTGAGGCAGGAGACCCCACATCCATGATGGCGAACATATGGCACGCGTGCCCAAAATGGCAGATGAAGTCATGTTGCCTGGCATGTCACCTGGCATATTCAGCCTTACCTGTTCTCTTCTGGGTTTCTGGCATGCATATGCGCCCGACGGCCAGCTGTCCTTTGCACGCGTGGCAATGCTGAAAACCGGCATGCATAGCGCAGCGGCCAGATTGACGGATGTGCATGCGTGCCAGAACCTGGAAGTTTGGCTCTTCTGGAGCACGGCGGTCTCTTAGCACACACAGCAGTGGCATTCTCTGGAAAAGCCGAACTTCTGGGTTCTCGCATGCATGCATGCCCGATGATCAGCTGGGCAGCGTGCATGTGCACTAGAACCTAGAAGTTTGGCTTTTCCAGAGCATGACCCTGATGAGCACACATCTGTGCGACGTTTCTGCACAACCTTTGACATCACTGCCCTACAACACTTCAGACAAATAGTTATCCAATCTCTTCTTAAAAATTTTCAGTGTTGGAGTATTCACAACTTCTGAAGGGAAGCAGTTCCACTGGTTAATTGTTCTAACAGTCAAGAAGTTTCTCCTTAGTTCTAAGCTGCTTCTCTCCATGATTAGTTTCCACCCATTGCTTCTTTTCCTGCCTTCTGGTGCTTTGGAGAACAGCTTGACTTCCTCTTCTTTGGGGCAGCTCCTGAGATACTGGAAGACTGCTATCAAGTCACTTACTAGTCCTTCTTTTCATTAGACTAGACATACTGAGTTCTTGCAACTGTTTTTCATATGTTTGAACCTCCAGTCCCCTAATCCTCTTTGTTGCTCTTCTCTGCACTCTTTCTAGAGTGTCAGCATCTTTTTTTACATCGTGGCAACCAAAAGTGGATGCAGAATTCCAAGTGTGGCCTTACCAAGGCCTTATAAAGTAGTACTAACACTTCACATGATCTCGATTGTATCCCTCTGTTGATTCAGCCTCGGATTGCATTGGCTTTTTTGGCTGCTGTTGCACCCGGCTGGCTCATATTTAAATGGTCGTCCACTAGGACTCTGAGATCCCTCTCACAGTTACTACTACTGAGCCAGGTACCACCTGTTCTATACCTGTTCATTTGCTTTTTCTTGCCTGTGCCTACTGCCTCACTAACAGAAACCAGTATCAATCCTTCTCATGATCTTCATGCTATCTCTCTGTTGATGCAGCCTATTAGGGCATAAGATAGTGCTGCGGGAAGTAGTTGTTCTCACACTGGTTTCTTTATTGTGGAATAAGTTTTTAAATAATCAAATCTAATAAAATTAAACCACATTCTGATTTTTTAAAAATTAATTCAATGCCTACCCTTCTTCCAAGACATCCCAACTGGGAAAAATGGCACGCCAAAACAACTAGACACAAAGGTGCCATCACTCTGCTAAACATCTAGTCATGCCCTGGGATGTCAAATCATCTAATGGGGCTGTTTTAATATTATCTTTGTCATCTTTTTTACTAATTATTCCTTTAGCATCTTATGATGATCACTTTGTCCTGGACACTTTCTACAGAGGCCCGACTGAGAAGCATTTTAACAAACTGCATCCCTCTTTGGTTCAGTGGCTGCAGCACTTTAGATAGAAAGTCCCTACAGAGAGTGGTGAGGACAGCAGAGATGATTATAGGAAGCTCGATTCCCATTATCCAGGATGCTGCTTAACAAGCACTCTGTGCTTAAAGCTCAAAGCATTGTTAGAGACCCCACACACCCACTTCATAGTCTGTTTCAGTTGCTCCCCTCTGGGAAGGGGTTTCAAAGTATTTCTAGCAGGACTGCCAGGTTCTGTAATGGTTTTGTTCTCCTATGCTATCCATCTGGTAAAACTCGCAAGATTCATTTTTCTCACCATGAACTTATATACATCCAAACTAGATTGTGTTGTTTCTCTGTGTCATAGAATATATGTGGGTATATGCATAATTTTGAATTTATTTATTTATTTTGTCATGTCCATATAACATCTATTGGAGATGCAACGAAACTTTGCTTCACCAAGTGACCACAAAGTTATTCTGAGTCCTAAGTTTGTGGTTTGTTATCTTATGATTTGTGATGATTGTATTTTACAATTATGATCGTGACTTATCGCTTGTGGCTTGCAAGAGCCTTGGTGGCACAGTAGTTAAGAATGCAGTACTGCAAACTACTTCTGCTGACAACTGCCTGTAATTTGACAGATCGAATCCCACTAGGCTTCAGGTTGACTCAACCTTCCGTCCTTCTTTCTGTGGTCAGCCAAATGGGGATCCACACTGTTGGGGGCAAGAGGCTGACTCTAAACTGCTTAGAGGGGGCTGGAAAGCAGTATATAAGTCTCTGTCATGTCCCTGTCAGAGTCTAAATCCGAGAGGAAGCTGAACAGCTGACAGGGAGTGGGAGTGTAGCTCCATTGACTTTGGAGGAAACTGAGGAAGGGCAAAGTCCATCTGGGCAGAGCAGGAAAAAGGTAGAACAAGTGAGAGGGAATTCAGAGAAAGACCCAGGCCCACCTCCTCTTCATCCTAGGGCATGCAGGGAGGAATGGAGAAGGGAGCAACGTGGGTTGCATGGCTTACGGGGGAGGAAAGGGCCCTGATTCCCTTCATTAGCCACAGCTGGGAAGAATTTAAAAGAAAGGCAGGCTGTGTGCAGAAGCTGCTGGGAGCAAACATGAGTTTATCTTGTGTTGATTTTGATTATCTGTGTTCCTGGTGTCTTCCCAACTGTACTGAGTTATTGCCATGTCTGGAATTCCTTCTCCTGCCCTGTTGGATGAATTACCTCATTTTGCCTTGATTGGACTGTAAGTCCCAGTTTTTGTTGACCATGTTTTGGACTTGATTCTCTGCCACCAAAGGCTGTTCCTGGGAGAGTTTTTTTCCAGCCCAGAAGGTAACCAGGACATTGGGGGAAAAGTTGGAGCTAATAAAGGGACTCTTCTTGCTTATCTGACTGTGTTGCCTTTGTGCCAGGCTCCTTTGGGTCTTCACAGTCCCAGTGCTACTGCTATTGTTCTACACACCGAGAGCTTCTGCACTGGAGACAAACGTCTTGTGTGTCCAATCACACCCGACCAATATTGAATATTCTAATTATTCCACAAACTATCACCAGTTTTAACCTCAGCCGCTCCTGATAGGAAACCCAGTGGGAATAGATCACCCGTCGATTCTTACCCTCCCATTCCAGCTCGTTGCCATTTCCCAGGAATTCCAGAGAATCCGTCTCATCCGGCGTTTCAATGTCATCAACATTTATATCCAGGTCATCCGGCGTGTCCAGGAAATCGTCGGAGAGAAGGGAGCCTTCGCTCTGGTCCAAAGAAATGTTGATTTCCGGAGCCACCAGAGTCTTCCTCTTGTGAAGGGCCCCGTTACTAAAATGTAAGGAGCCTGGGGGAGCTGTGGGGTTTTAAGGACAAAAAATTAAGAGAAAAGTCAGGCAGTCCAAAAGAAATGTGTGTGAGAGAAAGGTTATTTATTGCATTTTAATTTTGCAAAACGTTTAACGGACAAGTTTTATTTCAATTCGGAATAGAGCTGGAAGGGACCTTCAAGGTCTTCTAGCTCTGCCCCCCCCCCCCGCTCAAGCAAGGNCCCCCCCCCCCAGCTCAAGCAAGGGACCCTGTACTATTTCAGACAAATGGCTCCTTATCTCTTCTTAAAAACCTCCAGCAACAGAACACCCACAAATTCTGGAGGCACGCCGTTCTACTCGTTAATTAGTTAAAAGTGGTTTAAAAGTAGCATATAAATGCAGTTTAACAGATTTTTAAAGGCCTGCAGAGTTTGATCAACAGTTAATTAATTTAAAAGCTATGATCAGTTTTAAACAGAGGAGGGAGGACTGTGGGGGTCTTTGGTGTTCTCAGAGTAATTAGGTAGCCTCATCAGTGCTAGAAGGGAGGAGGTTTGCTCTCCTTTTATATTCTAGTGGTTTACCCTGTTGGGGGAAATGGTCTGGCAGATTCTTTGATTGAGCTGTTGCTCACTGTTAGCTTCTTTCATGGTTCCCTGATTGTAGTATTGTTTGTTTCTTGATTGTCAGTCTAACATTAAACAACCAAGTTTCCTGGCACACTGAATCCCAAAGTGCCCCAGAACACTCATATCTTAAATTATTTCCAGGTAAAGCTCAGATTGCTTGCTCAGGAAACTACAACTGGATGAAAAACTGCTGGTGACCTTCTAATGCTGCACCATAGAGGGTATCTTAACTCCCTGCACCTGTGTCTGGTTTGCCAATTGCACAGGGAAGATAGGACGGCTCCCCAGAGGGTGAACATCATTGCCCAGAGGGTCATGGGTTGTCCTCTCCCCTCTTTGGAAGAGTTTTATAGCTCCTGGTGCCTTAAGAAAGTTCAAAACATCCTCAAAGATCCATCTCGTCCTGGGCACCCCCCCCCCTTTTTTTTTTAACTATTACCATCAGGCAGATGGTACAGAATAATAAAAAAAAGCACAAATAGGCTGAAAAACAGCTTCTATCCCAGAGCAGTAACTCTGTTGAATTCTGCTTTATAATGCAACATTAATGCAATGTCAGGGGTTTTCAATTCAATGAACAGAATGTGAAGGATATGTATTTTTTGTTTTATATTTTTCATGTATAACATATACTGAAAAACAACATTTAATGTCATTGTATGAGGTGCAATGACAATAAAGTAAAGTAAACTAAAACTAATGTGTGGGGGATCAGAAGAACCTCCAGACACCCTCCTGGATGGTGGGAAAGCAAGGCAGATGAAGCCCCTCCTCCCATTCAGACCCTGTTTCCCCGAAAATACGACCTACCCTCAAAGTTAAGCCTACCTTGATTTTTATACGTGTGACCAATATAAGCCCTACCCCCCCCCAAAAAAATAAGCCCTAATTAAGATACCACCCACTCCAGAGTGGGCAGGTAAAAATTAAGCTAGGGTGGGGATGGGGGGGTGGAGATGCCCTACTACTTACCTTTGGACAGTTGTAGCCAGGCCTGGCACACCCCGACACCAGCCTGGCCGGCCCATTTCTTCTGCAGCCAGCAAGGCCGGCAAGTTTTTTCCTGAAGGCCTCTGGAGCTGATAAGAAAGCTCTGGATCGATCCTGAGCTCCGTTATCGGCTGCAGAGGCCTTCAGGGAAGCCTTGCCAGCCGCAGAAGTTCCTGAAGGCTTGGACAGTGAAAAGGAGGCTGGGGACGACATGTGCAAGTGAGATTAGCTAGTGGAGGACATCCTCCGAAAATAAGACCAGGTGTCTTTTTTGGTGGCAAAAAAATATAAGACAGGGTCTTTTTTTCGGAGAAACACGGGTACTTGCAAGGATGTGGAGCCACATCTAATCCCTCTACCAGGAAAGGGACGGGGGGTGGAGAGGCAGAGCCATCCTTGAAAGTCCTCCAGCTGCCAACAACCCAGAGGAGTACCAAGGCCCAGAGATTCTCCATCTCTGCTGGAAGGAAAGCCTCAAGACCTCCACGTTTCCACGAAGGGAAGATGCGGCAGTTCCGTTGACCGTCCACTTCTACTCACCCAAGACATTCCCCGAAGGGCTTCCCAAAGACTCCATGCCTGCTTCTTCTGGGAGGGGCCTGGAGAGGAGACAGTGGGGGGGAAAGGAAGACTAAGGAACCAATGTTCAGACTGTTAACTCATCAAACATTCCTACGCCTGTTTTAGTAGTTGCCATAAAAAAGTAGGGAAAAAAGGAAATCTGGAAGAGCAGTGCAGTGCAGATTCCAACTCTTAGCTTTAAAAGATTGTAGCTAAACTATCAGAGCTTTTGCCCACAAATATGTCTAATTGGAGAATGTGATTGATGACACCCAGCCTGTGAATGTGCTCAGTTGGGGAATCTCATTTATGACACACCCAGAGGGGAGAGGGGAAAACAGGGTCACAGGGGACTGTGAATTACGTAGGCCAGAGTTGGCTTCATACAGGGCAGGGCTAGGATGTCACCTCTAATGAATCCTTTGAAGTTTTTTGAAGTTTGGCTCAAGAATCATGATTTAATTTGGGCAATTGCTGGAATCCTGACAGCAACTACTCCCCTTTCCTTCCATAAACAGGAACCATATCTATAAGTTGAAGACAATGGCTTCGAATAAATGCATAAATAAATATTGAAGAGAGTTGGAGGGGTGGGAAGCCCCCCTCCCAGAAGAATGAAATATTTAGGGGGGATATTAAAAGAGGCAGAATATTATATTTTCCCAAACGAGTCATAGGAGAAACATGCTCCAACCCCAATTTCCTGCAAAGTAGGGACAGCTTCCAGCAGAACTCTTTCAAGATTGAGGTTTTAAGAAATTAAGGAAGTAATTTATAATTAATTAAAATTAATTGATTAAGAAATCTGGGCCAATTTATTCATAAACTAACCATCTTTGGCTCCAGGGTAATGGGATTAAGAAGGATGGGATGTTTTAGAGCATAATAGGATTAGCCCACCTCCCTTTAGCCAACGACACAAAAGCCCCTTCATCGCACAATCCCTAGCACAGTTCAAAACTTCAAAGTCACAGAAACCTATAAAGATCCACCCGCTCATTCAACCACCTGTAAGGAGTTGCGGTGGCGCAGTGGTTAGAATGCGGTACTGCAGGCTACTTCTGCTGGCTGCCAGCTGCCGGCAATTCGATCCTGACCAGATCAAGGTTGAGTTAGTTTGCAGTCCTTCCAAGGTGGGTAAAATGAGGACCCAGATTGTTGGGAGGCAAAGAGAGGATTGTAAAGCACTGTGAGGCAGTATATAAGTCTAAAAGGAAAGGGAGGGAGGGAGGTATTCATCTGGTTAGCATCCTATCAGTGTGTGAGAGAGTTGAGGGCTGTTTGGAAACTGAAGCAGTATTTGCTGTGTGAACCAGAAGGAGACAGCAAGGAGCCTGGGCGTGGCTTAGCTCAACTGTTCTGGACTAAAGCTGCTTGGTGCTTTGAAACTGAAACTGAAACTCCTCTCCTCTGCTTGTGTTTTGCATTTGGAAGAGATTTCTTTCCAGGTGGGGAAGGGGAGTAGAACTCCTTAGCATCAGAGTATGTTAATAATAATAATAATAATAATAATAATAATAATAATATAGGAAATACTCTAAATGCTCTGATGGTCATTTGGAGAAATCCTTTCTTAGTGAGCCCCTAGAAGCCAAGAGGAACATACAGGCCAAATTTCAAGTTTGTAGGCTTTATAGTTCTGGAGATTTTGTGATGAAGTGTGAGAGGCATTTTGCCTTTATAGAGAGAGAGATTTAAAAGTTAAAAGAAAACAATAGAACAATTATGGGCCCTCTTGCTAACAAAAGAGACATTTGAAGCCTGTTACCATTCCCATGGCTGGGTGCAAAGAACCCTGAGATTTTCGCCTTACTAAAAATAAGGCTTGCATTGGAAACGTAGCCATCGCCACATTGACCTAGAATGGTTCTGCTAGCTTTTATGTGAGAAAATCTACTTATCGAAAGCTTTTCTGTCCTCAAATGCCTCTGATGGAGAGAAGGCAGGGCATTTTCTAATAAAGCAAGCCAGACACGCGCCAGTTTGGGCACAAAGCTGGAGGTGCCCAGCCTCCTGCCCAGAGTTTGGCCACGGCCGAACCTCTGAGCCAACTGGAGGAAAATAATCAGTGGATTTACTTAAGATTATAGGGAGGGAAAGCCTCCTCTGGAAGCATTATGAAATCGGTTTACTTCATTCTGCTATCTTTAGGCAGTTTCACGCTCACGTCAATGTTTACACACCTGCACCCAAGGGGTGAGGGTGTCCCACAATAAATAGACATTAAGATTGTTTTTAAAAAATAATAGATATATTAAATAATAGCGATAAGAAAATGTGATTATTGCTATATTGGCAAGAAAAGTATTAATTATCACCGTAAGCACAAGACACATGTATGCAGTCGATTCACAGTTGAAATGAAATGGAAGTATTGTAAAATATACCTATATTTTTAATAAAAAATAAATAGACATTAAATTCTTCCTTCCTTTTTTAAAAGCCAGGTTTTTCAAATCCGGCCACTGGAGTGGGACTTCAACTCCCAGAATTCCCCAGCTGGGGAATTCTGGGAGTCGAAATCCGCTAAAAGTCACCAAGAATAGAATCAAGATGATGAGAAGTGTGATGACCCCACTTGAAATACCGTGTCCAGTTTTGGTCGCCACGATATCAAAAAGATGTTGAGACTCTGGAAAGAGTGCAGAAAAGATCCTGTCTCCCCTGGTCCTTCTCTTCCCTGGACTAGCCAGGCCCAGTTCATCGAATGTTTTAGCCTCCAGTCACTCCCTCTTGCTCTCTTTCTCTCCTTCCTTTCTCTCCTTCCTTTTATCTCTCACTCTCTCACCCTGTTTTTCTTTCTCCCCTTCCTTCCTTCCTCTTTCTCTGGTTCTTTCCTTTTCTTTCCCTCCCTTTCCCTTCAAATATGGGAGCACTGCTCTCCTGTCTCCCCTGGTCCTTCTCTTCCCTGGACTAGCCAGGCCCAGTTCCTGCAACCGTCCATTGTGTGTTTTAGGCCCCAGTTCTCTAATCCTCTTGGTTGCTCTTCTCTGCACTCTTTCCAGGTGCTTTGGGCTGATTGGCAACCACTGGAGGCCAAACAAACCTTCTCCAACCAAGATGCATGGGGGCTACACACCCTCCAAGCTTCGCTGAGGGCACCAGGTTGGGCACGCAGAGGAGGACTCTGATTCACAGCACCTGTCATCAGCTCTAGCGAAAGAAAAGGGAGATCTTCTATCCATTTTGGTTTCCCAGGGCTGCTTGTGACATCTAGTGGTCAAAGCAGATAGTCTCTTCTCTTTTTCCAAAGCTGTGAGCTGGAAGGGTCCTTGGAGGTCTTCTAGTCCAGCCCACTGCTCAAGCAGCAGACCTTATACGATTTCAGACAAGTGGCTGTCTAGTGCTCTTTTTAAAAACCTGAAGCATCCACAACTTCTGGTAGCAGGCTGTTCCCCTGGTTAATTGTCCTCACTGTTAGGAAGTTTCCCCTTAATTCCAGGTTGCTTCTCTCCTTGATGAGTTTCCACCCATTGCTGCTTGTCCTGCCTTCAGGTGTTTTGGGGAATAGCTTGACCCCCTCTTCTTTGGGGCAGCCCCTGAGATACTGGAAGACAGCTATCATGTCCCTTCTGGTCCTTCTTTTCATTAGATTAGACAGACGCAATTCCTGCAACCGTTCTTTGTATGTTTTAGCCTTCAGTCTCCTAATCCTCTTTCACGTGATAAGAAGAGACTGGACAGCCATTTGTCCAGAACGGGATGTGGTCTCCTACGTGGGCAGGGAGTTGGATCTCTGGGCCATATCTAATAAAATGAAATTCAACGTTGAGAAAAGGGAAGTCCTACATTTAGGCAAGAAAAGCCAAAATGACACATATAGACTGGGTAAAACCAGGCTCAATAGCAGGAACTGGGAGATCTTGGAGTCCTAGTGGACAACCACATAAATAGGAGCCAGCCTGTGTGCAGCAGCCGCCCAAAAAGCCAATGCAGTCCTAAGTTGTATTAACAGAGGGATACAATCCAGATCAAGAGAGGTACTAATACCACTTTATAAAGCCTTAGTAAGGCCACACCTAGAGTCCTGCATCCAGTTTTGGTCACCAGACTATAAAAAAGATGTTGAGACTCCAGATAAAGTGCAGAGAAGAGCAACCAGGAGGATGAGGGGACTGGAGGCTAAAACATACAATGAACGGTTGCAGGAACCAGGCCTGGCTAGTCCAGGGAAGAGAAGGACCAGGGGAGACAGGATAGCAGTCTTCCAATATTTGAGGGAGTGGGGTTGGACTAGATGATCTACAAGGTCCCTTCCAACTCTGTTAATCTGACTTTAATCTGATTTTAATGAATAAAAGGACCAGGGGAGACCGGAGAGCATCTTCCAATATTGGAGGGAGGGGCTGCCACAGAGAGGAGGAGGGGGTCAAGCTATTTTCCTGCACTAGATGACCTACAGGGTCCCTTCCAGCTCTGCTAATCTGTGAAATGGCATACGGTCTCCTATTAGGACTAGATGACCTACAGGGTCCCTTCCAACTCTGGTCATCTGTTAAATGGTGTAGGGTCTCCTACTTGGGCAAGGGGTTGGACTAGATGACCTACAGGGTCCCTTCCAACTCTGTTAATCAATCTGTTAAGACCTCCAAAGTCTGATATTCTGATAGAAAGTGGTGAGCCTTCAACTGCAGAACCATGGAGGGCCATCTCAGCCTTCCTGACCGCCCCCAACCCCTGGGCCCCCTTTGCATCTCAGAGGCTCACCACATTCACTGGGGCTCCAACCCCACGTTCTCTGGCTGCTTGGCTTGGCCTTGGTCATCTTTCGGTTGGCCGGCGGCTTGCAGCTGTTTGGAGGCTTTGGCTTCTCCGGGACCTTCCGCCTGACTGACCGGAGCATCTGGCTGGGCTGAGTCTTCAGGCCGGTTGGGAAGCCCCAGTGGTCCCCAGGGCTCGGTCTGCAGGGGGGCTGCGGCCTCTGGCTGCCCCGCTTCCTGGTCACTCGGCTGGGGAGCTTCAGAGGGTGGAGGCCAGGCGCCGTCTTCAAAGGCCTGCAGCCTCATTTGCACCACGTGGCGGATTAAGCCTAGAGGAGGGAGGAGGAGGGGTAGCAGGAGCCATAGCGCTTATATGCCGCCTCACAGGGCTTTCCAGCCCGCTCTAAGTGAGGGGCAGAGCCAGCCTCTTGCCCTCCCCCCCCAACCATCTGGGTCCTTGTTTTATCCACTTCGGAAGGATGGAAGGCTGAGTCAACCTGGAGCCAGTCAGGATTGAACCGCTGGCAGGGAGCAGTGAGTTAGCCTGCAATACTTCATTCTGACCACTTCACCACCACAGCCCTTCCTTCCTTTCCTTCCTTCCTTCCTTCCTTCCTTCCTCCCTCCCTCCCCCCCTCCTTCCTCCCTCCCTTCCATCCTTTGTCCCTCCCTTCCTTTCATCCTTCCCTCCCTTCCTTCCTTCCTTTCTTTCTTCCTTCCCTCCCTCCCTCCCTCCTCCCTCCTTCTTTCCTTCCACCCTCCCTCCCTCCTCCCTCCTTCTTTCCTTCCACCCTCCCTCCCTCCTCCCTCCTTCTTTCCTTCCACCCTCCCTCCCTCCTCCCTCCTTCTTTCCTTCCACCCTCCCTCCCTCCTCCCTCCTTCTTTCCTTCCACCCTCCCTCCCTCCTCCCTCCTTCTTTCCTTCCACCCTCCCTCCCTCCTCCCTCCTTCTTTCCTTCCACCCTCCCTCCCTCCTCCCTCCTTCTTTCCTTCCACCCTCCCTCCCTCCTCCCTCCTTCTTTCCTTCCACCCTCCCTCCCTCCTCCCTCCTTCTTTCCTTCCACCCTCCCTCCCTCCTCCCTCCTTCTTTCCTTCCACCCTCCCTCCCTCCTCCCTCCTTCTTTCCTTCCACCCTCCCTCCCTCCTCCCTCCTTCTTTCCTTCCACCCTCCCTCCCTCCTCCCTCCTTCTTTCCTTCCACCCTCCCTCCCTCCTCCCTCCTTCTTTCCTTCCACCCTCCCTCCCTCCTCCCTCCTTCTTTCCTTCCACCCTCCCTCCCTCCTCCCTCCTTCTTTCCTTCCACCCTCCCTCCCTCCTCCCTCCTTCTTTCCTTCCACCCTCCCTCCCTCCCTCCTTCCTTCTCTTCTCCTTCCTCCCTCCCTCCTTCCTTCCCTCCCTTCCATCCCTCCCTCCCTCCCTCCCTCCCTCCTTCCCTTCCTTCCTTTCTTCCTTCCTTCTCTCCCTCCTTCCTTCCCACTTAGACTGCTTCACAGTGCTTTCCAGCCCTCTCTAAGAGGTTTGCAGAGTCAGCCTCTGGGTCCTTCTTTTCCCACCTCAGAAGGAAGGACAGAAGGCTGAGTCAACCTGGAGCCGGTCAGGATCGAACTGCTAGCAGTGAGCAGAGTCAGCCTGCAAGACTGCATTCTGACCACTGCACCACTATGGCTCTAAGAAGAAATCTTAGAAATCAAGAGATAAACCATAAAGCATTTCTGAAATCCTGCAAGGACTTTGGGGGTGACCGTAGCCAAACCACAACTGCTCCCCATCTCCTAAGGCAGCCATGGAGCAAGAGGGGACTCTCTTCCATTCCAGAACCCTATGACTGCTAGTTGTCGACCTATCACCACAACTGAGCCCAACATTTCTGTTGCTAAGCTGTTAAGTGAGTTTTGTCTCATTTTACGACCTTCCTCACTAAGGTGTTAAGTGAATCTGGATTTCCCCATGGACTCTGCTTGTCAGAAGGTTGCCAAAGGGGATCGTGTGACTCCCGGGACATTGCAACATCATAAATACGAGTCAGTGGCCAAGCATCCGAATGTAAATCACACGTGACCATGGGGAAAATGGTCATAAGTCACTGTTTTCAGGGCCATCGTAACTTCAAATGGCCACTAAATGAATGTGTCAAGGTTCCAGTAGTTACCCCCATTTAAATCATGAGTCTCTAGCCAGATTTTCAAACTTAAAGATTTATTAGGACTAAACATGTCGGCATTGCCTGGGTGTAGCTGACTCTGAGACAGATCATTCATTGTCACCCTTAACCCTGGTTCTCTCCCACTCCCTGGGTGTATCATAAATCATATTCTCCAATGAGACACATCCATAGCCAAGAGTCATCAATCATGTTCTCCAGTTAGAATTTTTCCTGGCAAAAACTTCAGTCACTTAGAAACTATCTTTGAAACATTTATGGAATGCAAGCTGCCCACTGCTCCCCCCTCCCTTCCTGCTGGCAACTCTAAAAAGACCACAGAAATATTTTATGAGTTGACAAAATGGTTGTAAGTCAAGGTGTCAACTCATAAAACATTTTCTATACATGTTTTATAGTTGACAACAAAAAGAAGGGGGGAGTTTCAAAGAGCAGGCGGCACTGTGGAATCAAAAGTACATTCCATTCATATTTTCTTCAAAGACTGATTAGATGACTGAAGCTTCTGCCATGCAAAAATCTAATTGGAGAGCATGATTAATGACTCTTGGCTATGGATGTGTTTCATTGGATGATACACCCAGAGGGGGTGGAGGGAAAAGCAGGAACAAGGGTGGCAGTGAATTACATATCTCAGAATCGGCTATGCCCAGGTTCGTGCCGGACGTAGAATGTTACCTTGAAATAAATCCTCTTTAGGTTTGGTAGTGTGGCTCGAGGCTCATGATTTAAATGGAGAAACTGCTGGAACCCTGACACAATGTATTTGATACTACTGGTGTCTTGATTTTGGCCGCAAATCTTCCAGAAGTCAATCTAAGAGATTATCTTTCCAAGAGAGCCCAGCCCAGACCAACTGTTTATTTACAAGCTAGTTCCTTAATGGGGAGGGATGGGTCAGTTAAGAGGGAGGGTCCTTGTTTCCTTTGGACAACAGGGGAAGACCCCCTCACCACCCAATCATCGGGGAATGAATCCTTACTTACTATCAGCAAAGATTCGGCCGAGGGCCCTTCTCTCCAGCAGGTCTTCCATCTTATCCATGATCGATGGGATGAAGCCTGTCTCGATGTCTGGGGAGTAGGAGAGAAAGCATCACTGTTGCAAGGTCTCTGTTTGCCAAGGAATGGAGCACAAGGCCCATCGTCCCTGGCCGCTGTGGCCTAGGGCTTCATCATACCTTCCATTGACCTACAGAGAGCTATTCAGGCCACCAAGGAGCTCAACCCTGGGTCAAAACCCAATGATGTCATCGGTGTTATGATATAATTTCTATTGTGATGTCACTAATCATGTGACATCCATCCCCACCCACCCCATTCACCAATGGTCACAAAAGGACAAAGTAGACTCTACAGAATAGCATCTGCATTTCCTGCATTGGATGAGGAGACCACATCCTTCTCCTTCTGTCTTAAGTGGCCAAAGAGGCCTGATTGAGAAGCGTTTTAACAAACCACATGCATCACTGTTTGGTTTGGTGGCCGCAGTGCCTCAGATAGAAAGTCCCTACAGAGAGTAGTGAGGACAATGGAGAAGTTCATAGGAAGCTCGCTTCCCATTATTCAGGATGCTACTTATAAACGCTATGGGCTTAGAGCTCAAAGCATCGTTAGAGACTCCACACACATTTTTTATCCGCCTCCCCATAGACACTCTTAGTGCAAGCCTTTTAAAAAAAACACACACTTATAGGAATTGGGATGAACTGAATTTACATGCAGAGAAATGAGAAAATTGTCAGAGTATATTCATGAACTGGAATAGAGCATGATAACAAGGTCAGCCAATGAATAGGCATAGCAACTAAGTCAGCCAATGAGGACTGTTTGGAAACTGACACTAGAAGTAGCCTAGGCATGGCTCTACATCAAACTCTGCAGCTCTGAATCTATATTGACCTCTGAGTCTGTCTAAATGAAACTGCTTCTCTCCTCTGCTGAACTAAAGTGAAACTGATGTCTGCTTCTGAGCTCTTGAGTTGCTGTTCTGCTCTCAACCTGTAACATGTCTGCTTCTGTTTGAATTTGCTCCATGTTGGAGAAATCTACAACTGGTATTGTAAAATTTACTTTACATGTTAATAAAGAAGTTAAATGAAGCCTCAACCATCTGTGTTTACTTTTCTGGTGCTGAATTTACACTGCACTACTCTGAACAAAAATGTTGAATTCTGCAAAAAGAAAAGGTTGAAACTGACCGGTCCTTCTGTCTGAGCTAGTATTGAGGATTAAAACAGGATACTAACGCATGAAAGACCTCAAACCTGCTTTTTCAATTCTACCATCAGGCAGGCAATTCCTAGCACCGGGTGGGGAAACCCACTCTCCCCCCACACCCATCCAGCACCTCTTTCCACTGGATCGTAGAAGTATCCGCTGTCCCGCAGGCTGCCGAAGACGGACGGGATGAGATCGGAGAGGTAGTGCTGGGCGAAAGCTCGAGCAGCGATCTTCTCTGCCGTTTCTTTCTCCTTCTGCAGGATTTCCATCTGCTGCTTTTTACGGCGTTCCTGCACAGGAAAGGAGATGGATGGTGCAGCTGGGGTTCCTTGTGGGGTGTGTCCAGCTGATGCTTCGGCTTTTCCTGCCCAGAGTCAACTGACCCTTGACACCCGTGTAAGAATATTACTGAACTGGCAGAGACATGGGTAACAAGGTCAGCCAATGGGAGCTGAATTGGAGGGTGAGACCGGAAGGAGTCTGGGTGTGGCTTAGCTCTGTGCTCTCAGTTCTGAAACTAATCTGCTATGAGCTCCGAAGCTGCTCTCTACCATGTTGGAAGAACCTATTTTGGTATTGTACATTTACTTATATGTTATTATGAATATAAAGAAGTGAATGAATCCTGCTGAATCAGTCATCTCTGTGTGTGTTTTCTGGATTTGATTTTCTGCTGCAAACTCTTAACAACTCATCTTTGGCTTGAACTGACATTCCCAGAGTGTTCTTCCCTGTTTCCATGTTTAATGGCTCTCCTCTGTAATTCCCAGATCTTAAAAGAAGGGAATGAGGAGGGGATGGCATTCAAGACCTCCCAAGGCATCACCCAATTGGCTTCTTACCTATGCTTGCACCACACAGGAGGAGAAGGAGAATAAGAATGAGAAGAAGAGGAGGAGGAGAAGAGGAAGAGGAGAAGGAGAAGAACAACAACAAGAAGAAACACTGGGTTTCCAGTTTGAGCTTCTTTGGCGACACACCAAAATCCACAATCATGCATGGTTTTGATCTGTGCTTGCCGCTGGAGCGCCCTGAACTGGCTGGTTTTGGGGCTAAGCCACCCCATAGAGATGGTGAAGAGGGGAGAGATTTCCAGCAGGGTCAAGGAGAGTCGCATCTCTCCTCTCCAGCTGACCATTACTCCTTTTCCCGAAGGCAGTTGCAGCGGTGGTCAGAAATAGCCACCTCAAAGAAGAACTCGACTGGAAAAGAATGTGCAGGAGGAAAATAAGATAAAGTTTTGGCTGACCGGGTTGAACTGAAAAAGCAACAATATAAGGTACCCTGGAAGTTGAATTATAAAGAATAATATTACTCCCAAAGAAGACTTTGAAGTGGCGAATGAGAGAGGGAAGGGAAAGGATTTGGTTTTTTTTTTCCCTTTTCTTCCCTATATTGACAAGTAAGAGATTTAAGCAAGAAATCGGCAAAAATCCACTTTGACATTAACAGGCATTTAAGCTGAAAATAAAATGTCAAAGGGATAATAAAGATTTCTGGA